>JASEVX010000146.1:348917-491706 GCA_031761405.1 Serripes groenlandicus
ACTCGTTTGTAACGATTATATCGATCCTTTGTCCCTTACCCACTAATAACGAACGCGTGTTGACGGACTCGTTTATAACGATTATATCGATCCTTCAGCCCTTACCCGCTAATAACGAACGCGTGCTGACGGACTCGTTTGTAGAACACGCTTTATTATCGCCCAGTACAGAATTTCCTAAATCAAAATTTGATTTGTAATGAAACGACTATATGGGCGGATCTCCAGCAAGTATTTATAACGCGTATATAAAAAATCTTTTATTTTATTAATGATTTGCATTTCATATCGTCAATGTAACAACCATCCTTCCATTATTCATTGAATAAATACATTATACATCCTATTACAAAGCAAAACTAGTTAGCTTCTTGGAAACAATGTCAACAATTTAAAATATAAAACGGAATATGATCTTTTCTTATAAACGAGTATCATATTGTGAAACGTTGGCAAAAAAACACACCATGAAACATGATATATTCATATAAAAATACAACGCAGTTATGATAGGGATCAAAATGAATTCTGCTGACACGAAACAAATTACATTAGCTTTGAACGTGTGCTCATACGTGAATGTATGTTTTGAGTTTTCCTTGATTAACATATGACGGCAGACATAACGGCGTTGTTTAAATCATTCGAAATTGAAGTTTAAGCTGATATTTTGATTCTGCTTGTTGAAGGCTTTGATCTGTGTAAATCCTCACAAGTACAGCTTAATCCATAATTAAGGATCTTGAATAGATTTTGCTTAAGGGTACACACTATTAATGTCATACTTCTATGAAATATAAATATCTCAATCATTGAACACATACTACAGCTTTAATAGTCTTAAACTAATGTTTCATTGTGCTTTTACGATGTTTTCAAAACTAGTTCTATCATAACAAGGCAACAAACCACCTACATGTAACCATGGTTACTTGATGACCAACCAGCTCAAACAAACGAACACAAATTGTATTAAAGTGACATATTTTCTTTACAAATACCGTGCACACAGGCTAGCACATATACCATGCGCATGCGTAAAGGCACTCTATCATGACCGTTGCTATAGCTGGGATCGAAACTAGATTGTCCGGATTTCGTCTCAGCACGCTGGCTTAACTCGTTGTCCTCTAACGAGCAGTGATCCGAACCCAGAAACCCCACCCCATAACCGCATCTACCGTGACAAACCAAAATTCGTCGTGTTGCTAAAACTAATGATTAAAACATCAAATATGTTGTTGTGTTTTCTTTTGTTTTTCAGACATGATGTAAACATGTTAAGAGAAATATACTGCTTACTAATATAGCTATCGCATGTTCGTAATGCAAGCAAACTTGTGCTTAATTTATTATATCACCATATTGAATAAAAAAATAAAAAGTATATTCATTAAACTAAATGCAGTGTAAAATCGATTTATCATCCATATCTTGGATACGTCACACGAAAACCGACCTTCAATACTTTGCGACCAGTGAAGAACCAGAGCAAATGCCTATTCGTCGATTATTCTGTCCGTCTTCATATTCCGTTTATCATGACTTTGACGAAGGATACATTGACAACATTGAACGGGAGCCAACTTGAATTCAACGCTCCCACTTAACGACTTAACAATACCAGGCTATTGTTTTCTCTTTTACAACAAATTACCATCTATCTTGAAAGTATTTTGGACCGTGTCCGAGAGGGACAACGAATGTCTTGAAATATCCCAAGTATACGTCAATTTAGAAAAAAAGCAAATGGAATAACAACAAGATGCAGGGCCACGTCATGCCTTAATCGACCTCAGCGATAAACCAGATCAGCCGACACTTACGAGCAGTCTTGTCCGGATAATCATTCTCTGCCGTCTGCTCGTCAAGCATCATGGAAGCAATTGAAACAAAGAGTAATTGTCATTAATTGAAAGACCTGCGAAGGTTGGTTTTGTGGGTTGATTTAGCCTCTTTAATTGAGTTGTTCCACGAGAAAATCAACATTGTGAACTCTGCGTAAAATATCGCCCCGGATCAGCCTAAGCATACCGCGCAGGCTAACCCGGACAGATACTTTTCTCATTCTGTGATCTTTCTGTTTCAGGAAGTGTACTCTATACCTCTATTCCACTGATACGAACTTTGTCGGACCGGATTAGCCTGCGCGGACTGCGCAGGCTGATCTGGTCGATACATCACGCAGATTCCAAAATGTTGGATTTCTCGTGGAACGGCTCAATTGTTTGTTGTTTCTTTCTGTAAACACTTTACAGAACTTAATGATATCATCTAAAACACACGTTAACCGACCTTTACAGAACTTAATGATATCATCTAATAACACACGTTAACCGACCTTTACAGAACTTAATGATATCATCTAATAACACACGTTAACCGACCTTTACAGAACTTAATGATATCATCTAATAACACACGTTAACCGACCTTTACAGAACTTAATGATATCATCTAATAACACACGTTAACCGACCTTTACAGAACTTAATGATATCATCTAATAACACACGTTAACCGACCTTTACAGAACTTAATGATATCATCTAATAACACACGTTAACCGACCTTTACAGAACTTAATGATATCATCTAATAACACACGTTAACCGACCTTTACAGAACTTAATGATAGCATCTAATAACACACGTTAACCGACCTTTACAGAACTTAATGATATCATCTAATAACACACGTTAACCGACGTTTACAGAACTTAATGATATCATCTAATAACACACGTTAACCGACCTTTACAGAACTTAATGATATCATCTAATAACACACGTTAACCGACCTTTACAGAACTTAATGATATCATCTAATAACACACGTTAACCGACCTTTACAGAACTTAATGATATCATCTAATAACACACGTTAACCGACCTTTACAGAACTTAATGATATCATCTAATAACACACGTTAACCGACCTTTACAGAACTTAATGATAGCATCTAATAACACACGTTAACCGACCTTTACAGAACTTAATGATATCATCTAATAACACACGTTAACCGACGTTTACAGAACTTAATGATATCATCTAATAACACACGTTAACCGACCTTTACAGAACTTAATGATATCATCTAATAACACACGTTAACCGACCTTTACAGAACTTAATGATAGCATCTAATAACACACGTTAACCGACCTTTACAGAACTTAATGATATCATCTAATAACACACGTTAACCGACCTTTACAGAACTTAATGATATCATCTAATAACACACGTTAACCGACCTTTACAGAACTTAATGATATCATCTAATAACACACGTTAACCGACCTTTACAGAACTTAATGATATCATCTATTCTAACATGACGTTGTTTTCCTTGCCTATAGAGAGCGAAGAAAATAACCGTTGATTATTCGTCAATAACCAATGGAAATGCACTACTTTTTACATTGGCTATTCCAGTTATCCCCCCGCGTATAAGCCTGTCATTCAGCGTCACGTGATGTAAAGAAACATACATGTGTATACTACGTCGTCTGCTGACTCGATATTTAATTTATTTTATTTTTATTTATTTTACATTGATTGCGAAACAAGCTTTCAGCTTGGATTAATCATGCTCGATGTCTGCTTCCTGGAGACTTAACCAGTACTCGTGCCGTTTTGTGTGGAAAAATCTCAAAGACAGGACCCGCTCATCACGGGACGCGAACCAGGGACCTTTGATACGAGGGGCCGACGCTCTACCTCTGCACCACTGTAACGTTATGACGTCAAACCGCTCACGTGACGTCACTTTCTTAGTCACGCCCACAGAAAAAATTTAAGTTAAGAACCCCTATTAAAAGCTTTCTCCAAGAATCCAAACTAAATGTATGAGAAATATAAACACACCGTTGTTTGCACTGGATCTCGGACAAGTTTTAGGTTGAATTTCAAGTTTCTAGCTGATTCCGTTATTTGCTGGTGCGAGATCTACAGAAATATGTTGTGAAAATGTCGATTTTTCAGGTTTTAACCTAAAAAATCTCTGAAACTAGATTTTTCCCAGATATAACGAACACGCCCAGACCTAGATCACATTGAGTTCTATAAGTGTGGGGAATTTCAGCGAAATTTCTTTGTCCTCAAATCGCTGAATTTTCGGACACATTGTGACACAATAGCCCTGTACACATTCGTTCCGTAGAACAGAATAGAATAATTCTGCTCCACTACACTCATTCTATACATATTGTTAACTTGTGTAGTACAATGAAAACTAAATAATTAATTAAATAAAATTACATTGTCTACCCTAGTCTGGTTCCCGTCGTAGTAATAATTTCATAGTAATAAGGGGAAGGAACTCCAGACTAAGTCTACCCCTCTTTGTCTTTTTTTCTGCAGTTATGCGTATAATGCAGTGGGTAGTCACAATTGATGGAACAGTAAACTGGTGGGTAAACTGGTTTGCTAAATAGTGCATTTATTTCCCTTTGTTAAGGTGTCGGGTCATGTTAGAATCGAAATGAAACTATCAAAAACCTTGGTTTATTGGCGAATAACCAATGGTTTGTCGTTCTGATGCGTTGTAATTAACCACTCAGGCCGTAGGCCTTCGTGGTTAATTCCTGCGCATCAGAACTCCAAACCATTGGTTATTCGCCAATAACCCACGGTTGTTGATAGTTTATTTCTTAAATAACACACGTTAACCGACCTTTACAGAACTTAATGATATCATCTAATAACACACGTTAACCGACCTTTACAGAACTTAATGATATCATCTAATAACACACGTTAACCGACCTTTACAGAACTTAATGATATCATCTAATAACACACGTTAACCGACCTTTACAGAACTTAATGATATCATCTAATAACACACGTTAACCGACGTTTACAGAACTTAATGATATCATCTAATAACACACGTTAACCGACCTTTACAGAACTTAATGATATCATCTAATAACACACGTTAACCGACCTTTACAGAACTTAATGATATCATCTAATAACACACGTTAACCGACCTTTACAGAACTTAATGATATCATCTAATAACACACGTTAACCGACCTTTACAGAACTTAATGATATCATCTAATAACACACGTTAACCGACCTTTACAGAACTTAATGATATCATCTAATAACACACGTTAACCGACCTTTACAGAACTTAATGATATCATCTAATAACACACGTTAACCGACGTTTACAGAACTTAATGATATCATCTAATAACACACGTTAACCGACCTTTACAGAACTTAATGATATCATCTAATAACACACGTTAACCGACCTTTACAGAACTTAATGATATCATCTAATAACACACGTTAACCGACCTTTACAGAACTTAATGATATCATCTAATAACACACGTTAACCGACCTTTACAGAACTTAATGATATCATCTAATAACACACGTTAACCGACCTTTACAGAACTTAATGATATCATCTAATAACACACGTTAACCGACCTTTACAGAACTTAATGATAGCATCTAATAACACACGTTAACCGACCTTCGGGATTTTCTGGATCAGTTATCTGCTAGATAAACTTAATTACTCGAATCATATTTTTTTCCCATAAGGTCGTCTTCTACAACTTTACTCGAAACTGTCGGCATCCGATAGATACTACTGATACTAGATGTCTTCAATCTGACATGTTTAATGATCACTTCTACAGAGGTGTCAGCCACAGACGTGTCAAAAGTCGCATGTACATGTATATATATAAGGGAAACGGGATAATGATTCCCAGTAACTCCAATCTGACATGTGAACCGCAGCGTATCTCTGGTGTTTCCGTTTTAAATATGGATATCGTAAAACAATATCAATTTTCGTTCAACTTATCAATTTGAAAATATGATTAATTGGAATTCAACGTCGCCATTTTAAAAGGTCTTTCCGTCATATCTCGTCGACCGGCTTAATCTTTCTCTACGGAATTTCACAAAGTCGACTCATCCATGTTGAAAAATAGACCACCCCATCTTTCGTCCAACAGGAAATGTGGTAAGATTTAATGTCTAAATGGCATACAATGCACATTTCAGGAGATGCTGCTCGTTCCGAGCTGTCTCACCTGAATCTGCATTGTTTGCAAAAGCCTTTAATTGCCTTTGGCAGTTAGCATTACCATGTGCTTCCTGGTTGTCTCGAATGAGTATTCCTTACAGCTTGTTGTCCCAATGCAGCTATCTTCATTCCAAAGTCTTTGGTGGAAGACGAGTGATGCAAGTTAGAATGGCAACCATTGTAAGGAATGAATGACCGAGTTAGGATTCGAACTCAAGATTCCTTCACGTTATTGAATGAAGTACGATGTGACTTCAAATCAATAATATATTGCGACCTTAGCATGATACCTTTCGACCCCAAAATAGAAAGATGCATCTTGAGGCATAATTAAGCTTACGTATAGATTGACGTAGACCTTGGTCGAGACGTTCCAATAGTGTTCCATGGTAACTTGGAAGAGACGTTCCAATATTGTTCCAATTTTACCACTGTAAAAGCTGGTACAATTACTTACCTAGAGCATGTATTGCATTGTAAGCTTGACCATTGATCTATTGATATTTGCCTTAATAAAAGTATAATGTTCATGGGTCAGTTTCGACTTATGCCTTCCAAATAGCATGCAACATCAGTATACATGTAAGTTAAATGAACAGGAAATGGGAAGTCTACCCAATTCCGTAGCCAATAACTCGGCTTATAATAATTTGACCTCACCATAATTCTAACTAAAGTTGTTATCTCGTCAGAATACAGCTAGCCAACATAATATATCATTGAAATATAATTGTGCTTAAATATACAGCTACTGCGAACAGTGCATAACCAGATCACGATCTACAACGTTCAAATACTAATCACACTAGCTTATTAGTCATTTATGTTAATTTGTGTAGATCATTTCAAGATTGAAGCCTGAATTTGCTTAAGTTGCGTAGAAACAACTATCATTTTAGAGGTGAATTTTTGGATCCAAGTGTATGTAAAATGTATAAGAACACAAAACACCAATAAATAATACGCCAACACTATAGTGCAAAATTACTTAACTAAATTGCAAATGCGAACATAAGCAAAAGTAAAATAAGAATAGGATATCCACTTATTCTATGAAACCAAATAAAACTGCAAGTCTCTGAATTTGTAAATATCACTTTTCGATATTACTACGCCATTTAGCCTCAAGTAGTCACACTGCACCCATGTTCTGACACGTGATTAAATGACCCTGCATAACCATTTATTCACTCTATACATGGAAATGGTAAACCAGATTGAACATCTGTTCCACGTGACAATGTAGATTTCTGTTCTATATGTTATAAGCATTTTCAACTTGCAGACGCTTTTGCAGAATAAAACAAATGAGAAATGTCTCCTTTTGTCAAAACATTTTATAGTCTTTTTTAAAATGAGCATTTTTTCTGAAAAGAACTGTGCAGTTTTTTACTTTTGCAGACATAGATACTCTGGAACCAGTACATTCATTTTTAGAAAATATTCTAAAAACTAAATCCGAGATACTTTTATGTTTCCTTTTTTTGTAAAACTAACTTATTTGATCATTTTTACCTCCACTTAACAAAGATTCTCTGTTCCCATTCTATAAAAAATTGTAAATTACATTTGAGTTTGAAGTATTTTTCATGTTGTATGTCATAAGCAGTTTGAACATTTTCGCTTCAACTTAACACTGTCCTATACATTCCATTTTCTCAACATCCGTCTCATGTCATATGTTCAAATCTTCTCTGAAACTACTGGCCTGATTTCGCAGTAATTGTACTTAGCCTAAATTGTTTAAAAAATACATACACGTTTGAACTCTGATTAATGCAGCATCAGAAAGAAGTAAAAGAAAACCAATTTTTACATTATATATTCTACTGCTCTGAAGATACTAGTCTAATTTCAAAATTAGACTAGGAAATGTGCGTTGCCCAAGGGCATTCTACCATGATTACTGGGTAAACAAGCCAGTACTAGGCTAGGAAATATGCATTGTCCAAGGGCATTCTACCATAAACGCCGCGCAACGACTGAGTAAACAAACCTGTACTAGGCTAGGAAATATGCATTGTCCAAGGGGCATTCTACCATAAACGCCGCGCAACGACTGAGAATCGATCAAGGGACGCCCGGTTCTAAATCCCCACGGCTACATGTAACTTTACACGTCCATTCCTGTGTTTCGTTAATTAGTTACATATATGCGGCTAACCACACTTCCATTCCTGTGTTTCGTTAATCAGTTACATATATGCGGCTAACTACACGTCCATTCCTGTGTTTCGTTAATCAGTTACATATATGCGGCTAACCAGACGTCCATTCCTGTGTTTCGTTAATCAGTTACATATATGCGGCTAACCACATGTCCATTCCTGTATTTCGTTGATCAGTTACATATATGCGGCTAACTACACGTCCATTCCAGTGTTTCGTTAATCAGTTACATATATGCGGCTAACCACACGTCCATTCCTGTGTTTCGTTAATCAGTTACATATATGCGGATAACCACACGTCCATTCCTGTGTTTCGTTAATCAGTTACATATATGCGGCTAACCACACGTCCATTCCCATGTTTCGTTAATCAGTTACATATATGCGGCTAACTACACGTCAATTCCTGTGTTTAGTTAATCAGTTACATATATGCGGCTAACCACACGTCCATTCCTGTGTTTCGTTAATCAGTTACATATATGCGGCTAACTACACGTCCATTCCTGTGTTTCGTTAATCAGTTACATATATGCGGCTAACAACATGTCCATTCCTGTGTTTCGTTAATCAGTTACATATATGCGGCTAACCACACGTCCATTCCTGTGTTTCGTTAATCAGTTACATATATGCGGCTAACCACACGTCCATTCCTGTGTTTCGTTAATCAGTTACATATATGCGGCTAACCACACGTCCATTCCTGTGTTTCGTTAATCAGTTACATATATGCGGCTAACTACACGTCCATTCCTGTGTTTCGTTAATCAGTTACATATATGCGGCTAACAACATGTCCATTCCTGTGTTTCGTTAATCAGTTACATATATGCGGCTAACCACACGTCCATTCCTGTGTTTCGTTAATCAGTTACATATATGCGGCTAACCACACGTCCATTCCTGTGTTTCGTTAATCAGTTACATATATGCGGCTAACCACACGTCCATTCCAGTGTTTCGTTAATCAGTTACATATATGCGGCTTACAACTAAAGACGGATAGTGAAGGATTTGGTAAGATTGTTTGAATACAATGTCCCACCCGAACCTTTGTTGTTTGCACGTGAATGTCTTATTGTCAATGACCCAGCTCTTGATTGTCTGATGAAAACCATAAATTGAAGAAAGGCATATGAATATGTCCAAGTGGCATAAAACACGTTTGTGGGTTGTGAGAACTGTTGTTGAAAGAATGTTGACAGTAGACATTAAGACTGTATTGTAATAAGTTAATTCACAATGGTAAGCTTATCACTTACGTTAATAACAAGTTTACGTATACGTTACTCGTTCTAGCTTTGGCGTATTCAACATTGTCATGTTTTATGTATATTAAATTCTTGTTAAATCAAAATAAATCTCACTAAAAAGGTGTGCGATTAATACTGTTATTCAACACAAGTTTCAATTAACGGAAGTACAGTGAAGTTTTAATTCGGTTATAATTGGTTGAACAATATTTTAATCCTCTACAAATACCATCGAAATCTAACTATTGTAACAGCTTTGTTTCAAATAAGAATTATGATTTTCTTTTAGAAGTTGCTGATACATTAGTATATAACAACGTGAAAGGATTTTAAAAGTTTTCAATCTTTAAACACTGAGGTTATTGTGATAAATATATGGATCCATACGTACATCATTTTGACCAATGCAATAGAACAACGATATATATGGTTATTTGGTGGATATTTGTATTACCCACTATCTCTATGGAAACCAACAATGTTTTCAACTCTATTCGATTATTTAGATCTCATTTATAAATATCCTTTTTTTTTTAACAATATTGTTCAGATTTTTCAAAGTTGTCTGTTGCATGTGGGAAAGGGCTAAATGGAAGCTCATCTGCTTCAGAGGGTGTAAATTGTCTGACTTGGACAATAGTTCAGAACTGCCTCAGTGGTGTAGTGGTGGAACGACCGCCTTAGTCGTGGGAGGTCGCGGGTTCAATACCCGACCGAGCCATATTAAAGACTTATGCAATGGTAGTATTGGCTGTCATCCTTTGCGCTCAGGTTTGCGGGGTTATCAATACGCCTGATTGACTGGTGATATGTGGACCAGTAGAACTGGTTACTTAGGAAACACCGCATCAAACTGTTACCAAACTACCATGAAATATTTGTTTTATTACATTGCTTGGGAAGATTGTTGTGTGGAGTACTGGTGTGAAATTGTTAAAAACGGCGTTAAACCCCATTCAATCAATCAATCAATTGTTTTATTACATGAGCAAATGAACGCGAGCATATGTCTGTTTGGCACCATCGAGAATGTTCCTATAATCCATACTCGGTCTGTGAATTTAAATTGGATGCAACTAAACCGATTACACTCGAAGATCAAAACAGACATTAAATAAGATACCATATCTACCTATTTCGGAAGGCAGTAGTCATAATAATGTATTCATGTATCCGCGAACAATTGCCTTTCGCACTAGGATTATTAAACCTTCATCACATTAACATATGAGCTGTCCCGCGAGAAAATCCACAGTATGGCCTCTGCGTTATGTATCAAACAAGTACAGCCTGCGCAGTCCGCGCATACTGATCAGGATCGACACATTCCGTCCCAGGGGGATAGAGGTATAGACTAATGATTCCTGAAACAGAAAATCCACAGGAGGCGAAAAGTGTCTATCCAGGTAAGCCGTAGGCTGATCCGGGTCCACAATGTTGGTTTTCTCGCGGGACGGCTCAATATTATGTTATTTCTAGTATATAGGTTAGAGAAGGAAATCAGCCAATTTATTGTATTGTAAAAACTGTTGTATGCACTACAGACTTAAAAACTGTAACACTTGCTATATGCTCAGACATTGTGCTAAAGTGTCTGAATGGTCATAGGCAATCTTTTTCTCGAAATTGACCAACTAAAACTCTTATTAAGAGCATGGGTTTCATTTCTGAGCAAAGAGAACGCTTTCGGAGTGTTATAGTTTCGGGCTCTGGTGTGAGAAAACCAGATAAGACATGTGTAGGTGAACATTCTACCGTGATATATACAGAAACAACTGTTGAAAACGGCTTTAAAGCGCAATCAATTTCTTTTTTGAGAAAGCCAGGAAACATATGTACGTGTAGGTGAACATTCCGCCGTGATATATATATATATATATATATATATATATATATGTATATATATGTGTATGTATATATATGTATGTGTGTGTGTGTATATATATATATATATATGTGTGTAATCATTTCAAACGCCAATATCAGTGTTATGTGTGTTGGTATATATATCTGAATATGTGTGACAAGCGTGCGGTACGCTGATGGATGTTGTATTATTTGTTATACATGTTGTTATGGGTCGATGGCCTTAAATCAATAAACTATTTGTCATTGTCATTGTCATTGTACATTTATGCTGACACCAGAAAACCATGAGCGCCAAGGTGAGAAAATCATTACAACAGATTTTTGGAATGATCCGTATATAGATTGAACCTGCAACCTCCCGCTTCCGAGGTGCGTTTCCAATATAAATATTACTAATTGTGACCGGACTGAAATTTGCATATTCCGATCGTGGCAAATTAAAAACAACAGCTTCAAAATTCATTTACCCTTTCCCAGATGCAATCACATATTGACACATCTGCAGCTTACGACTTTTTAAAACATAATGAGCAATTTATCCTTATGCAACATTGTTTTCAACCTTATTTGACAGATTGTCAACTGCAAAAAGTGAACTTGCCCCGGTTATTCAGTCGTTTGCTACATGCTCTGTCAAACCAGGGTTGGTGAGTTCGAACCCCAGCTCGGCCAATGTTTGGCAAAAGTCAATTGTCACTCGTCTTCAACTAATGGGCTAACCGTCTACGCGGAACGGTGACCAGTTACTGAGAGAGTGTGTGGTGTCGTGTAGAGGTGCACGAAAGTCGTGGAATAAATGGGTTGGCGAACTGGCTACCGTGACATGACATCGGCATTTTGTCGAAAACAAGAGGGCCATGATGGCCCTGGATTGCTCACCAAATTATTTTTTTTCACTTATATAGCCATATAAGCCCCGCCCCCTGGCCCGCGGCCATAGCAATCAACATGGCTCGAAGGAATCTGATAGAGGGTCACCCTAGAAACATTTCTACAAAATTATTTGAAAATCGGCCTGACACTTTCTGAGGAGAAGAATTTTTAAGTTTTCACTATAGCCATATAAGGCAAAATAGCCCCGCCCTCTGGCGGCAATATTTTTCGACCAATCAACATGACTTAAAGGAACCCACGTAACATTTCTACAAAATTATTTGAAAATTGGCCAAACACTTTCAGAGGAGAAGATTTTTGAAGTTTTACACTATAGCATATAAGGCAAAATAGCCCTGCCCTGTGGTGGCCATGTTTTTCGACCAATCAACATGGCTTGAAGGAATCTAATAGGTGGTCACTTAAGGAACATTTCTGCAAAATTATTTGAAAATCGGCCTGACACTTTCGGAGAAGAAGATTTTATAAGTTTTCACTATAGCCATATAAGGCAAAATAGCCACGCCTCCCTGGCGGCAATAGTTTTCGACCAATCAACATGGCTTGAAGGAATCTGATAGAGGGTCACCTTCTACAAAATTATTTGAAAATCGGCCCGACGCTTCTGAGGAGAAGAATTTTCAAATTTTCACTATAGCCATATAAGGCAAAATAGCCCCGCCCTCTGGCAGCCATGTTTTTCAACCAATCAACATGACTTAAAGGAATCTGATAGAGGGTCTCCCAAGGAACATTTCTACAAAATTATTTGAAAATTGGCCAAACACTTTCGGAGGAGAAGATTTTTGAAGTTTTCACTATAGCCATATAAGGCAAAATAGCCCCGCGCCCTGGCGGCCATGTTTTTCGACCAATCAACTTGGCTTGAAGGAATCTGATAGAGGGTCACCCAAGGAACATTTCTACAAAATTATTTGAAAATCAGCGTGACACTTTCGGAGAAGATTTTTTAAGTTTTAAACTTTTCGCTATTTTTTTCTTTCGGTTGCCATGGAAACCAGAATTTTGCATGGATCAAAAAAAATTGAAGGAATTCTGGTGAGGTCATTGAGAGGATGGTTTCTGTGAAGTTTCATCCCAATTGACCCACTGGTTACTGAGGAGAAGATGTTGACGCACGACGGACAAAAGGCGATCACAATAACTCACCTTGAGCACGAACCTTGAGCACTTCGTGCTCTGGTGAGCTAAAAATTGAGCCATTTCAGTAAAGGGTCACTTAACGTCGTTTGTGCCAAATTATTTTCAAATTTGGCTATTACTTTTGATCTAGAAGATCTTTGTCAATATATATATACATATAAGGAAAACAAGCCCCAGTACCTGGCGGACATGTTTTTCAATTGATTGAAGTAATTTTAACAATCCCGTAAGAGGGTCACACAACAAACTTTTCCAAATCAGGCCAGTGCTTTTGTTCCTGCAGATTTTTTAAGTGTTCACTCTATATAGATATAAGGCAAACAAGCCCCACTTCCTGGCGGCCATGTTTCCCATTGGATCAGAATCATTTCAACAATCTTGGTAGAGGGTCACCCAAGGAACTTTTGTGGCAAATCATTTTAAAATCAGGTCAGTGCTTTTGTACAAGACGATGTTTAGTCTGGTTCTATTGCGGAGCAATCTTACCAGAATTTTGCGGTCGAAACGTTCTTTATCATATGTTGACCATACAGTCGCCAAAAAGAGCGTGCGCACTGTAACATAGTTCACCAATTCTTATTTATTACTCAAGATAGGCAAATGTAATTTTGCATGTTAAACGAAATTCGGTTACTTCCGTGAGATGGCCGTAGACACCAGAGTTACATACATGTTATCATGCTCAGTATTAGCGGAAGGATCCGATGTCAAGCCTTGTTTTCTCTTTCCCACTTGGATAAATAAACATCCAATATGTTGGTTTTTTACAAAATAATACAAGTTACATTTACGCAGGCCCCCACACACATTTGCACAAGAAGATTTTTAAAGTTTTCACTCTATATCCATATAAGGAAAACAATCCACGCCTCCTGGTGGCCATGTTTTTTACCAGATATGAATAAATTAAACAATCTTGGTAGAGGGTCACCTAAGGAACATTTGTGCAAAATTATTTTCAAATCAGGCCAGTACGTTTGGACAAGAAGATGTGTTAACCTTTCACTATGCACATAAGGAAAACAAGCTTCGCGCTCTGATGGCCATGTATTTCATCGAATTGGAATAACTTGAACAATATTGGTAGAGGGTCACTCAAGGAACATTTGTGCCAAATTATTTTCAAATCAGGCCAGTACTTTTGGACAAGAAGATTGTTTAAGCTTTCACTATACACATAAGGAAAACAAGCTCCGCCCTCTGGTGGTATTGTTTTTCAAAGGATTGGAATAATTTGAACAATGTAGGTAGCGTCACTCAATGAGTATTTGTGAAAAATATTTTTCAAATCATGCCTGTACTTTTTTTCCCTTTTCTGACTCCGCAGCAACCAAAAATCTACATGGAATTAAATTCTTTGAAAGAGGACCACCTACGGAACATTACTGTAAAATTGTTTTTTATTTGGTTCAGGAGGAGAAGTCGTTTGTAGAAAAATATTAACATACAGACAGACAACACATCCACACTTTGTGCCCAGGCGAGCTAAAAACAGACGTTCATGGGAGATTCTTTACACTTCCTACAAGATTGGGGGCATACACATTTTACAAAGTGCCAAGTATTTTTTTTTAAATTTATTCATCAACAGTTTAATGCAATTGAGCCATGCCCTAGTATAACCAACATGGCACATCTATTACAAATGAAGATCAATGTGTCTATTCATAGCCAATTTGATCCAAGGCGATGTACTTGTCCGAAGTTTATTGGAACCAGAGCTCTAGACAAAATGAGTATTTCCAATTCCAAAACCCTTATTTGATACCTAAAACCTATGTTGTAATTGCTCAAAAGAATTGTCTCAGTGAGACGATTCTTTTGAGTACACACAACATACAGTTTGGTTGAGTCATAAGAGAAATACAGGTGGGAAAGGACAAGTTTAATCCTCCTTGCCTCCTTATCCAGTCCTCTGTCACAAAAACCTTTATTGACGAATTAGCAAACAGTGCAATGCTAGATTAAGCTGTACAAATATAGAGGTTAATCTGGGGCTACACTGGTTGAAAATACACCATGGTAAAATTTCACAGATCAGATATGATATTGTTTTCATATAAATTGTCATTGTAAAGATTTCATCAAAGAATAAAAATAGGCGCATTTTCATGGCACATGGTAAAAGGAACCATCAATTTGATTACCATTTTTGCTTTTTAATAATGAAATCCTAAAGCCTTTAGCCATTTTACACATTAACATACATGTATTTTTATAAAAAAAATCTACATAAAAAGTTAACCCTTTCCAACATACAGCAAAACTGCAGCAGACGACTTTGAAAACATTATGAGCATTTCTCCTTTTGCCACAATGTTTTCAAAAGTCGTCTGCCGCAGATGCGTCTACAAGTGGGAAAGAGCTAAAGTAAACCAGTACAAGGATTATTGCAATCGTTCAACAAATAGGGGGCAATTTTATCACCAGTTAGTTATTTCTAGATGCTCAAAATTAAAGCAAAAGTGTAAAAAGGAACACATATGTTGCCTGCCAATGTGTCAGTAAGTAAAACCATGATAGATATGCAAAAGCGAAGTGATACATACTTGTCTCCTTTTAAAGGCAGGCGACTGCTTATGTTAAACAAGAGGGCCATGATGGCCCTGGATCGCTCACCTGATTTTTTTTTTTTAACTTTAGCCATAATAAGCCCCGCCTCCTGGCGGCCATAGTTTTCGACTAATCAACATGGCTTGTAGGAATCTGATAGAGGGTCAACCTAGGAATATTTCTACAAAATTATTTGAAAATCGGCCAAATACTTTTGGAGGAGAAGATTTTTTAAGTTTTCACTTAAGCCATATAAGGCAAAATAGCCCCGCCCTGTGGCGGCTAGGTTTTTCGACCAATCAACATGGCTTCAAGGAATCTGATAGTGGGTCACCTTAGGAACATTTCTACAAAGTTATTTGAAAATCAGCCTCACACTTTTAGAGGAGAAGATTTTTTAAGTTTTCACTATAGCCATATAAGGCAAAATAGCCCGCCCCCTGGCGGCCATGTTTTTCGACCAATCAACATGGCTTGAAGGAATCTGATAGAGGGTCACCCAAGGAATATTTCTACAAAATTATTTGAAAATCGGCCAAATACTTTTGGAGGAGAAGATTTTTTAAGTTTTCACTTAAGCCATATAAGGCAAAATAGCCCCATCCTGTGGCGGCCATGTTTTTCGACCAATCAACATGGCTTCAAGGAATCTGATAGTGGGTCACGTTAGGAACATTTCTACAAAGTTATTTGAAAATCGGCCTCACACTTTTAGAGGAGAAGATTTTTTAAGTTTTCACTATAGCCATATAAGGCAAAATAGCCCGCCCCCTGGCGGCCATGTTTTTTGACCAATCAACATGGCTTGAAGGAATCTGATAGAGGGTCACCCAAGGAACATTTCTACAAAATTATTTGAAAATCGGCCTGACGCTTTCGGAGGAGAAGATTTTTTAAGTTTTCATTATAGCCATATAAGGCAAAATAGCCCCGCCTGCCCTGGCGGTCATGTTTTTCGACCAATCAACATGGCTTGAAGGAATCTGATAGAGGGTCATCCAAGGAACATTTCTACAAAATTATTTGAAAATCTGCCAACCAGTTTGGGAGAAGAAGAATTTTAAAGTTTTTTTCGTTTCGTTGCCATGGAAACCAGAATTTTGCATGGATTCCAAAAATTTGAAGGAAATCCAGTGAGGTCATTGAGAGGATGCTTTCTGTGAAGTTTCATCCCAATTGACCCACTGGTTACTGAGGAGAAGAAGTTGACGCACGACGGACGACGGACGCCGGACAAAAGGCGATCACAATAACTCACCTTGAGCAAAGCTCAGGTGAGCTAAAAAGAGGGCCTGGATCCTTAACCGGAGGATAATTTCATTCAGGCTAGATCAACATATAAAAGACATTAAGTTATTCTGATTAATGCAACTTAAAGTTTTGCCATTTGACATTTTTTTGATGTCGCCTACGGTTTGGATACAATCAATATAGTTTGAACAATTTTTGTAGAGGGTCATCCAAGTAACATTTCTGCTGCTATATTGGAAGCAGACAAGAAATGTCAGCGCAGAACAGTTTTATCATTTTACCTTCTTTTTGGTGCCAATCAATATGGCTTGAACATATTTTGTAGAGGTAGAACAAGTCTGCCAAGTTATCTTGAAACAGACCAGCAGTTAAAGTTTTGTAATTTTTCAACCTTCTGATGACCCAGCAACCAAAATTATAAATTGAATTTATCCCTTTTCCACATACAGATGCTTTCTGACGCCGTTGCAGCATATGACTTTTGAAAACATTGTGATAAAAGAAGAAATTTATCAAAACAAGCAATTTCTCCTTTTGCCGGAATGTTTTCAACTCCTTTTAATCATTAAACTTTCACTTATAAAGATATAACATAATCTTGCCCAGATGTTTTCAAAGTCATCTGCTTCAAATTGGTTGTATGTGGGAAAGGGTTAATTCTTTGAACAAGTTTTAAATAAGACCACAGAAGAAACATTGCTGCACAGTTTGACTGCAATGGACCCAGTGGTTTAGGAGGAAATGTTGTTCAAAGAAAGTGTTGACACTGCATATGACACAAGGTGATCATAATAGCTCATCTTGAGCACTGTGTTCAGGTGAGCTTAAAATTCAACCATAAACAAAAAACTTACCATATACTTATTATTAGAGATGGGAACGAGAATCGATATTAGTACTCTGGAACTCGAATACTCTTCCGATCGAGTTCTCAGTCAGGTACTCGCAAGATATCAAAATATGTTCACTTATTAATAAAAAGATATTGTATCTCAGAATATTCTGGACCTCGATCACTTATTTTGAATTGTCTTTTATAAGAAACGATGTGCATTTGTTTTCTCCCCCACATTTAATTTTTGATAATTAAAGAAAATGAGTTAGTTTACTTTAAAAATCAAATAATTCAACAAACACATCCAAAAAATTGTATTGGCGGATACATCGAAATGTTTGGTGCAGACTATATATCATTCTCTTTAAAAAGGCAAAACAATAAAGCAAAACAGACAGTAAAAGGAAATCAAGTAGAAATGATAAACACTACGTTTAATAAGAGAATAATAATATGATCAACGAAAGAAAGAAAAATAAATCAACAATTAGAAGTGGTTTGAACTTTCGTTTTTTCGAATTAACCCGTGTCTGTAATATTTACATGACTAAATAATATACAAAATCAAGGACCACATTCGTTAACAAGAGGGCCAAGATGGCCCTAAATCGATCACCTGAGTGATTGTAAATTAGTAGCAAATATTTAACTGCAAATATTTGGGAAAATTTGATAAGGAGTGCAAATGTAACTGCAAGGAGTGGACACTGTTAAAGAAATAGCTTATCAGTAAAGGCCATAAAATAAGAATGGAATTATAAAGTTTTGTCATTTTGCGCCTTTCCTGATGCCACCTTGCTGCCCTGCTTTTCAACAAAATCAATATGGCTTGAACAGTTTTTGTAGAGGGTCACTCAAGGAATATTTCTACCAAATTATCTTGGAATCAGACAAGCGGATTATGGAGGAAAAGGATTTTAAAGTTTGGGTATTTTTCTCACTTTCTGATGCCACAGCAATCAAAGTTCTACACAGAATGTTAGTCTTTGAACAATTTTGAAAGAGGACCAAAAAAGGAACATTCCTGTGAAGTTAAGTTGAAATTGGTCAAGTGGAATGGAGTTGTCATTTGTAGCTAAAAGTTCAATTTACCCCTTTTGTGATGATGCCTGGTTGCTATGATTTTGTAACCAATCAATATGGCTTGAACAAATTAAGTTGTGGATCACTGAAGTAAGATTCCTATTAAATTTTCTTAAAATCAGACAAGCAATTTCATAAAAATGGAATTTTTAAATTTGTTCCTTTTTTGATGCTGCCTGACTGCCATGTTTTTCAACCAATCAGTATGGCTTGAATAATTTTTGTAAAGGCTCACCCAAGGAATATTTCCACCAAATTATATTGGAATCTAACAAGCAGATTCAGAGAAGAAGAATTTTAAAGTTTGGACATTTTGCCCCCTTTCTGATTTAAATCTTTGAACAATTTTGATCGAGGACCAACAAAGGAACATTCCTGTGAAGTTTGGTTGAAATTTGTCCTGTGGTTTAGGAGAAGATGATGTTTAAAGCTAAAATATAATGACGGACGACGGACAGAGAGTAATCAGAAAAGATCACCCTGAGCCTTTCCTTATAATGAATGCATCCCCATTTCGGTCGATTAGACAAGAATGATAGAAGATAGTTCTAATTATTGAAGAAAACTTACTCATATAAATATAAAAGTTCTTATCCAATAATATTGACGAGTATTTCTTACAACTATCCAATTAAAACATGATGACAATTGAAAACACAAATACGACTTAAGTGTGAAAACTGACGGCCTGTTTGACATATTGTTGCAAATTGAATGGAGATATTCAAATCACTGGCTACCTGTTTAGTTGTCATTGACTCATGATTGCAATCAAGTTGCCAATTAAAATGAATTGAGTCCCATCTTCAGACGAAAAGATAGTAAACCGGTTTATTTAATGGAAACCGGTCCCATCCCTATTAATTATATAATTTTTTTTTTGTATTTGTCTGCTTTGAAATATCTGATCTGTGGAAAAGTACATGTATAAAGTTTAATTCAGAATTGAAAACAATGAGGGAAAAGGAATAATTACATGTTCTGGGCAATTTCTCCCACTTTCAAGATGTTTAACGATATGTGTGATACAAAGGCAGGCATCAGCAGTCACATATGAGCCATCCTGCAAGAAAACCAACATTTTGGACTCTGCCTAAAGTATCGACCCGGATCAGCCTAAGCATGCAGCGCAGGCTAACCCGGATAGACACATAGACACATTGTGCCTCCTGTGGATTTTCTGTTTCGGGAATCATTACTCTATCCCCCCCCGAGACGGAATGTGTCGGCCTTGATCAGTCAGACTGCACAGGCTGATTTGGGTCGACAAATTACGCAGAGGCCATAATGTTGGTTTTCTTGCGGGACGGCTCAATTATGCTTTCATTGCAAATATTAACTACAGAGTGCAGCATCTGAGGTATTTGGTAAACCCCCCCCCCCCCATACAAACATTTTGAAGCAGACGACTTTGAAATATCAAGACTAAAATATAGAAACTTTCTATAATTGAAAGAAAGATTACTGAATGGAGTGTTGGTCATGAGCAATTTCTCCTTTTGCTGCAATGTTTACAATGGTCTTCTGCGCCAGAATCTTCAAAAAGCGTCTTTGTGTGGGAAAGGGTTAAAGGATGTAATTCTTAACAACTTTCTGGATTGGTCTTCTACAAACAGGACACGCCTTTCCACGACGTTTTAGGCGCTTTGCGCATGAAAAACAGCATACCTGATGACCTGAGCTGCCATGAATGAAACTTGCCGTTTTGGGGTTGGTCAAACAAATTATACATGGGCCATCAAGGGGTGAACATTTGTCCTTCATGGGGTCATGACCTTGAACTGTTGTTTGAGGACACAGTGAGTCTACAGACGTTGAAGATGACAATGAAGTTGACAGTTTGGAAGATGGAGACAATAATTTTGACTGATAATTTGAAAACGAATGTCTTATTCCACAAGCACTGGTTTCCTCCTGCAATAATGAAGCACTTAAAATTAAATCATCTTTATTGTTTGTATGGGTTGATGAAAAGTGTTCAGACTCTTGACTGGACTGTTGAGAACTTAAACTTCCAATCCCCGAATCCGTGCCCTCAATGTTACTATTAAATAACCTTAAAACTGCTTTTCCTTTCAGTTCAATACTGTCTTCTATGAGTTTTTCCACCCTAATCCTGTTGGATTTAGAATCGGGGGATGTTTGCTGCCGTGGTAACCAGTCAGGCCGGAGCTTCCAGCATTTATTACAGAATCTCTGGTATGGTGGGTTACTGAGATCGCAATCGAAACATGTCCAATTATCCTAAAATAAAAAATTCATTAACCTGACATACAAGTTTCAGCCATTTCTCAATTAAAACAGTTAATAAAGGATCATAATGATATATAGTTGTATTGGAGTAAGTAGGAAAAGATGCAGTTTAAAGATTTTTGTAATTTTTGTTCTAATAGCCATCTTGTGTAATGGAGCAAAACAGGTTAAACAATTTTGGTTAAAATTCACTATAGGAACATTTGTGTATATGTTTTTTTAGCACAAGGACAGTGGTTAAAAAGATTTCATTTCATTTTTCTTCTATTATTAGCTCTGGCAGCCATCTTGTGTAGTCGAGCAGACGGGTTTGAACAATTTTAGTTGAGGGCCACCAAACGAAGAGCCCTGTGAAATTATTTTGAAACTCCATTGATCTAAACTGTGTTTTGACAAGTAGATTTTCAAAGTTTTCACTACATAAAGTTAAATTGAAAACAAACCCCGCTTCCTGGAGGCCATGTTTTTCAATGAAAGAGAATAATTATTTTCAAATCGGGTCACAGCTTTCAGGGCCTCCCATGGAAAATATTTTTCTTTCGCCAACACATTCACCAAATGAGAAAGTTTGAGCCAATGTAAAAGCCTTTTGAACAAGAAGACATTTTAGGTTTTCACTAGTATAAAAGGAAAACAAGACCGCACCCTGGTGGCCATCTTTTTTTTCAACAGAAGTGAATAATAAGGATAATCTTTGAAGAGGGTCACCCAAGGAACAATTGTGTCAAATTATTTTCTAATTGGGCTAGTACTTTTGGACAAGAAGATTTTTCGTTATTTTCACCTTTTCTGATCCCTCTGCAAACAAAGTTTTGCATGGAATTAAGTTCTTTGAACAACTTTGAAAGAGGACCACCTAAGGAACATTCCTGTGAAAATATTTTGAATTTGGTACATTGGTTTAGGAGGAGAACTTGTTTGTAGGAAAATGGAACAGAGACACACAGAAGGACAGCGATGCTGCTGCCGGCTGGTGAGTGATCCCTGCAATTTGTGCTCAAGTGAGCTTAAAATGGGGGGTTTGTAAGAAAAGTCAATCTTGACCCGTATTTTATGGTTTTAAACCAATGTACCAAATTTTTTTAAATCTATCAAACCTTTCATGAGTTATTTATTGTCCAGACATCGCTTTTAATGGATGTAAATTCTAAGACATTACGTCATCAAAACTTGGTAGAGGTCATCCAATTCATAATTCTTACAAAAACATTTACTGATTTAAGCACTCTTGGCTGTTGGTGGAGGTAATGATGGTAAAAAGATTATTGTAAGTGTTTAAGCTATATCTCTTATTGTTTTGATTTTTTTTTATTTGGTATGAAAAACTTCACTAGAATTCTAAATCGAAAAAGCGCCATATTTCTTTAAAATAAATCTTGGCAGAGTTATGTACTCATGTCTGTTGATGGAGGTAATGATGGTAAATAAAATAAGTATTGTAAGTGTATAAGCTATAGCTCTAATGGTTTTGAAAAAAGTGGGGTGGTACAAAAAACTTAACCAAAAAAAAGTAAAAGAAGGGCCATAGTTCTTATAAAAATATGGACAGAGTTATGTACTCTTGTCTGTTGATGGAGGTAATGATGGTGAAAAAGTTTTGTAAGTTTTAAAGCAATATCTTTAATGGTTTTTGAAAACAAGACCTCGGGCTGAGGGTGTCTCGCCCTTCTAGGAAATTTGACCTAGTGACCTAGTGTTTGACCTACCACATTACCCAGATTTGAACTTGACCAAGATGTGATCTAATAACTTTCCATGAAGATTAAATAAACAAGAGGCCCAAGAGGGCCAGTATCGCTCCACGGCCATAAGGCAAAATAAAATCTCCAAACAGCCCTGCCCCCTGGTGGCCATGTTTTTTTACCAACCACCATGGCTTAAAGGAATATTGTAGAGTGTCACCCAAGGAACATTTCTGCAAAAATATTTGAAAATCGGCCAAATAGTTTAGGAGGAGAAGATTTTTTAAGTTTTCACTATCTATAGCCATATAAGGCAAAACACCCCTGCCCCTGGTGGCCATGTTTTTCGACCAATCAACATGGCTTGAAGGAATTTGATTGAGGGTCACCCAAGGAACATTTATACAAAATTATTTGAAAATCGGCCTGACACTTTTGGAGGAGAAGATTTTTTAAGTTTTCTCTATAGCCATATAAGGCAAAATAGCCCCACCCTCTGGCGGCCATGTTTTTTGACCAATCAACATGGCTTGAAGGAATCTGATGGAGGGTCACCCAAGGAACATTTCTACAAAATTATTTGAAAATAGGCTCAACGCTTTTGGAGGAGAAGATTTTTTAAGTTTTCACTATGGCCATATAAGGCAAAATAGCCCCGCCCTCTGGTGGCCATGTTTTTTGACCAATCAACTTGGCTTGAAGGAATCTGATAGAGGGTCACCCAAGGAACATTTCTGCAAAATTATTTGAAAATCGGCTCAACACTTTCGGAGAAGAAGATTTTTTAAGTTTTCACTATGGTCATATAAGGCAAAATAGCCCTGCCCTCTGGCGGCCATGTTTTTCAACCAATAAACATTTCTTGAAGGAATCTAATATATAAAGGGTCACCCAAGGAACATTTCTACAAAAAAAATTGAAAATCGGACTGACATTTTCGGAGAAGAAGATTTTTTAAGTTTTCACTATTTTTTTCTTTCAGTTGCCATGGAAACCAGAATTTTGAATGGATCAAAAAAAATTGAAGGAATTTAGTGGAGGACATTGAGAGGATGCTTCCTATGAAGTTTCAACCAAATTGGCCAAGTGGTTAGGGAGAAGAAGTCATTTAAAGGAAAAAGTTAACGCACGCACGCACAACGGACAATTCGCCATGACATAAGCGGCTTTCAGCCAGTGGAGCTAAAAATGTGATTTCACAAGGTTATTCTAACATTTGATCTAGTGACCTAGTTTTGACCCCTCATGATCTAGTTGTGAACTTGACCTAGATTTGATGAAAACAAATCTAGTGGTTAAATTTCGTGAATATTGAATGAAGAAAGAGGCTTCTAGTGTTCAGAAGATTATTCCAAATTAAGGCAAATTATGACCTTGACCTTGAATGATGTTCCAGGAACCAACAATACATCTGACATAGTTTCAGAAAATTTCCATCAGGGGTTGCTGAGATATAACCAAGGTTAAGTTTTGAGGTTAAGTTACCTAACAACGTTCAAGTTCTGCCAAATTATGACCTTGACCTTGAAAATTTTGACGTTGAATGATGTCCCATGACCAAACAATACATCTGACATAGTTTCAGAAAATTTCCATCAGGGGTTGCCAAGATATGACTAAGGTTAAGTTTTGAGGTTAGGTTACCTAACCAAGTTAAAGTTCTGCCACAATATGACCTTGACCTTGATCATTTTGACCTTGAATGATGTTCCATGACCCAACAATACATCTGACATAGTTTCAGAAAAATTCCAGAAGGGGTTGCTGAGATATAACCAAGGTTAAGTTACCTAACAACGTTCTTTCATGAAGATTGGATGAAAAATATTGATTCTAAAGTCAATGTTAACCAAGGTTACCTAACCAAGGCTAAGTTCTGCAGACCCCACCCCCATGACCCAGTTTTGCACATAACCAAGATTTGATGGAGACCAAGTTCTGAAAATAATTCATGAAGATTGGATGAAAAATGAACCTTGGTTAACTTAACCCATGTTAGCTAACTCAACCTTGATTAACATTGACTGTAGAGGTTGAGTTACCTAAACTGAGTTAAAAATAACCCAGGTTAGGAAACTCAACCTTGATTTACATTGACTGTAGAGGTTAGTTACCTAATCTGGTTAAGGTTTGAGGTTAAGTTACCTAACCAAGGTCAATTTCTACCAAATTATGACCTTGACCTTGAATTTTGATGTTGAATGATGTCCCATGACCAAACAATATATCTGACAGTCTCAGAAAAATTCCAGCAGGGGTTGCTGAGATATAGTTATTTGAAACAGTGGCCGCCGTCGCCGGAAAAGTGACTAGCGTGGGTGAGACAAAAAGTGAATTGGTACAAAAACTTAACAAAAATTCTAAGTCGAAAAAGGGCCATAATTCTTACAAAAACCTTGACAGAGTTATGTACTCTTGTCTGTTAATGGAGGTAAAAATGGTGAACAAGTGTTGTAAGTTTCAAAGCAATATCTGCAGTGGTTTTGAATTGGTACAAAAAACTTAACCAAAGTCGAAAAAGGGCCATAATTAGTTATGTACTCCTGTCTGTTGATGGAGGAAATGATGGTGAATAAGTGTTGTAAGTTTCAAAGCAATATCTGTAATGGTTTTGACAAAAAAGTGAATTGGTACTTAACCAAGGTGTGACACCAACGCCGAGGCGAGTAGTATAGCTAGCCTTTTCGAATTTCTTTGAAAAGTCTAGCTAAAAAGGATCTAAATGACATCTGTGACACATGCATATGGGCATGATGCAGAGCTTGATATTAATCTAAGCTGATCATTTAAAAAAAAAAAAATTCTAAGTCAGATCTCATATTCACTCAACATTCAATCATCATTATGAGCAATATTACCAACTTCCATTAACCCTTTCCTACATACAGACGCTTTCTGACGCCTCTGCAGCAGACGGCTTTTGAAAACATTGTGACAAAAAGAATTGCTTATAATTTCTCCTTTTGCAACATCTGTTTTCAACTCCATTCTATAATCAAACTATTAATTGTAGAGATATTTCTTATTGTTGTCAATATGTTTTCAAAGTCGACTGCTTCAAATTGTGGTATGTAGGATAGGGATAAAACCTGCTTTTCCCAAAAGGTGATATGCAGGTCAGTACCAAGCCACACCCTGCCATGTCAATAATCAGCACAGTAAAGTGCAGAAATCATCAATAGACACTTTTAACATTTTCCCACATGCAACAAATCTGCAGCAGACGACTTTGAAAACATTGAGTTGAAAATATGGGAACGCTTTTTAAACTAGAATGGAGTGCTCCGCGGAGCACGTGTGTCACCTGCACCTGCTCATTGACAGTGTGACGAAAAAGTGTGACGGACAGACAGACGGACGGACAGACGCCGGACAAAAAAAAAAGGAATCCCTAAGTGCCTACCATGCTACGCAGGGTGACACAATAAAAGAACTGAATAAAGTTGAAAACATGTGGCAAAAGGAGAAATGGCTTATTATGAATAATTATTCCTTTTGCAACGATAATTTCAAAAGTCGTCTGCTGCTAAGGTGGCAGAAAGCATCAGTATATTGGAAAGGGTTGAAGCATTATTACGTAGATATCATTTCACAACATTGACCATGCGCAAGAATTATTGTCACATATTTGTATTTTCATCAAATTCAAACTGTGTGTTTTTCGTAAAACAAACAGCAAATTTAAAGAAAATACATATACATGGCATAATAATGTGCTTCTTTGCACAAAGAAATGGATTCTCTCAATTGTGTTGATTAATATACTTACAGCTTGTGTATATTCCCTGTCATCAGAATTACTATCTGTATCGCTGTAGTCAGCAAAGAATTCAACATCGCTTTCCTGACATACCACCAGCAGTTCCTATAAAAATATGTGACAAAAATGTAATAGGATATATTATATAGCATACTAAATCAGTATATATATTACCATAAAACCAGATGTTCAATGTGACTTTGTAATTAATCAGAGCTGTGTTCAATATACACTCAACTTAAATGTTGAAAGTGAAAATCCATTTTATTTAACCTTTGCCAACATACAACAAATCTGCAGCAGACGACTTTAAAAACATCTGGACAAACATATTGAAAATCTCCAAAAATGAATGTTGGACTATTGAAAATAGTTGAAAGTAATTATTTCAAAAGCCCTCTGTTGCAGAGGCATCAGAAAGCGTCTGTATGTGGGAAACGGTTTAACACAAGAGGACCATGTTGCTCCTATATGGCTCACCATATTCAGTAGTACTCAAATAGTTTTCAATTTATTTTAATTAAATATATATGCGGAAAACCCACCAGACCCCTAGTGGTCATATGACATGCCTTTGATGGATTGGAATGATTTGATCAAACTTGATAAATGGTCACCCAAGGAAAACTTGTTTCTAATTTTTTTTTAAAACATGCCAAAACTTTAGTACCAGAAGATTTTTAAAGTTTGCCAAAATGTTTTCAAAAGTCGTTGGCTGCAGATGTGTCAAAACGTATCTGCATGTCGGAAACAGTTAAAATCTGTGCTGCGGGTCTTTCACATTTATGAAGGAGATGTTGCTTTTGTTTGCTACACCAGGTAAAGTAGACTTAAAATAGAAACAAGAGGGCCATGATGGCCCTAGATTGCCCACCTGAATTATGCAATGTGATTTCTAATGCAAAACACATAATGACAATTATTCTGACAAAGATTCAAAATGCGACCTCCCGAGTGTTAACAAGATTTTCCTTCAATTGGCCTAGTGACCTCTTTTTGTTTACCTGATATGACCCATAATCGAACCTTGACTAGATATCATCAAGATAAACATTCTGATAGTTTCAACTTGCGGCAATATTTTCCTTCAATTTGGCCTAGTGACCTAGTGTTTAACCCAATATGATCTATATTCCAACTTGGCCTAGATATCATTAAGACAAACATTAAAAGCTTAAAGCTGCTGAAGCAAACAAAATGTGGCTTCTACAGTGTTAACAAGATTTCATTCAATTTGGCCTAGTGACCTAGTTTTTGAACAGACATGACCAATATTCGAACTTAGTCTGCATATCATCAAGACAAACATTCTGATAAAGTTTCAACATGCTCGAGTTAAAAATGCAGCCTCCGGAGTGTTAGCACGATTTCCCTTCAATTTGGCCTAGTGACCTAGTTTTTGACCCAATATGACCCCTATTCGAACTTGACCTAAATATTATTCAGACAAACATTCTGACAACATTTCAAACTGCTGAAGCAAAAATTGCAGCCTCTGGCAGCCCTAGTGACCTACTTTTTGATTCAACATGACCCATATTCAAACTTGACCTACATATCATCAAGACAAACATTATGATGAAGTTTCAACATGCTCAAGTTAAAAATGTGGCCTCGCAGAGTGTTAACAAAATTTTCCTTCAATGTGACCTAGTTTTTGACCTCATATGGCCCAGTTTCGAACCTGTACAAGATTTGATGGAGATAAATGTTCTGATTACCTTTCATGAAGATCGGATGTCAAATGTAGCCTGTAGAGTGTTAACAAGGCAATTGTTGACGATGCATACAGCACGACGGCCGGACGCCGGACAAAATGTGATCACAATAGCTTCTTGCACAGGTGAGCTAAAAACCTTAGTGTGCACTGTCCACAAATCAATTGCCAAATAGTTGTAATTGCCAAATAGTTGTAACTACCATTTGTTACAAAACCAAGTGACAATAGTTTTGCAGGTTATCCACAAATGTTATCTAAAGTCAAGCAAATCAAGATAAACTAATGTTAATTCAAGTGATTAACCCTTTCCCACATATAGACGCTTTTTGACACCTCTGAAGCAGACGACTTTTGCTAACATTGTGACAGAAGTAGAAACTGCTTAAAACGAGCTATTCTCCTTAAGCTACAATGTTTTCATCTATTTTTAATAATTAAAAATTTCCTTATAGAAATTTTCCACAATTTTTCTCTGCAGATTTGTTTTAAGAGGAGGAAGGGGGTTAAGAATTCAATATGGAAGAGAACACCTACCTCCCCTGATCGAACAGAACTGATGTCTGACTCTGAAAATGGTGGATCGGATTCCAGGTCCAGTGTGACTGATCCCTCATCAAAGTACCACAAGTCATCTATAGCAGATCCTACCTACATTATATAAACACAGATACAGGTCAATAAGTTGATCACACAGTTCGCTCCATTGAACATCAAATGTTTGCTAAATCTGTTACTGATAATCTTAGAATGCATTCTTTGTTTGTTTGCTAGGATTTTAAAGCCGTTTTACACATTTGTTCAGTTATGTCACGACAACAGTTCACTTATTCATGATCCCTGGGTAAACAACCCAGTTCTAGGCTAGGAAAAGTGCCATGTCCAAGAGCACTCCACCATGACCACAGCTCCACAACTGGGGATCGAACCTGGGACACCCGGTTCCAAATCACCGATGCTAACCACTTGGCCACAGCCGATTGTACAAAAAAAAAATATCTGCCCTGTTTGCTATCTAGTCTTACAAAATTTTAGACGGCTCCAGGAAAACAAGTCATTACCAAAACCTTACAATACAAATAAGCAAGTTGTTTGTAGTTGCCTTATATGTAAAAACCTCAGTTAATTTTCTTGACGCCTTGTCTAAATTGTTCATGAAAAGCCATTGCTAAGATTCCAAAATCTTTTTTGCCACAACTGTTTCTAGATATTACATGCTGTGAGCAATTTCCCCTTTTGCAATAATGTTCTCAACTTCTCAACTTTATTCACTAAATAAACTTTCATTTAAATAGAATGTTTTCCTAGTTTTGTCAAGATGTTTTCAAAATCTTCTGCTGCATAATTGTTGTTAAGCTGATGTAACATATGGAAAAGATGTGGAAAAGCTATTGACTTGAATAATAATTTTTTTGCCATAAAAGACAAAACTATACTATAGATATTTTCATAAGAAGTTGGTATCATGTTATAAACCAGTATAAGACTAAAATTCAATATCTCCTCTTTCACAGTCATTTGAAGCTTAGAGGTAGAGTTTGAGAGGGCTGTTGGACATGAAATGTTAACCCCCCTTTCCCACATATAGTCGCTTCTGACGCCTCTGCAGCAGACGACTTTTGAAAACAATGTGACAAAAGAAGAAATTGCTCAAAATTAGCAATTTCTCCATTTGCCACATTGTTTTCAACTCTATTCAATAAGTATCTCTTCATTTTTGGAGATTTTCCATGTTATTGTTGAGATGTTTTCAAAGTCGTCTGCTGCAGATTTGCTGTATGTGGGAAAGGGTTAAACAACAGAGAAACCAGATAATACCTCCTGACAGTTGTGCCCGACGCCAACATCATCTTCATCGTCGTCGTCGTCATCTTCCACATGAATGTAATCTCCTCCTTCCCCATCCCCGTAGGTTATACTGACAGACCTACTTCGCTTACTGGATGGACCAGGCTGGTCTAATAGAAAAAGTTGGAAACATTAGCCTCAACCATTAACTGATATAATGTTCAGTTAAAAATGTACACACTGAGACACTTTCTGCATCTCTGCTTTCGACAACTTTTGAAAACATTGCGACGAAAGGGAAGAAATCATTTATCTTTCCCATTAATACAACTTATCTGCATCAGATGTCTCTAAAAATATATTGTCAAATTACTGGAAAATCTCTATAAATGAAATTATAATTATTGACTAACAAGAGCACCGCGTACGGCACAGACGCTCGGCAGTAGTAGTTTGTTATAAAATAGAAAAAAAGCTGAGCTAAACATAAAACCTTAACCGGACGACAACGCCGACGCCAGGGTCATGACAATAGCTCTCGTTTTTTTCAAAAAGCCGAGCTAAAAATGAAATTGTGTGCTGCAGATGCGTCAGAAAGTGCCTGTAAGTGGAAAAGTGTTAAAAGCATAAAAATAGATATATGTTTCTGTCATTTTGATAAAGGGTGAAAAATTTGTAAAATGTTACCATTGTATTTCATTCTTCTATTGGTTACAATGACAACATTTCAGAAGAAATCAAGCCCAACTTTCTGACAGCTATGTATTTCAATTGTTTGGAATAATTTGAACATACTTGTTAAAGGGTCACCCAAGAAACATTTGCGAAAAATCATTTTTCAAACAAACCAGTACTTTTAGACTAGAAGATGATTAAAGTTTCAGCACTTTACCCTCTTTCTGATGCCGCAGCAACCAAAGTTCTACTAGGAATTAAATTCTTTGAATATCTCTGAAATAGGACCACCTAAAGAACATTCCTGTAAACATATTTAGAAATTGGTTTATTGGTTTAGGAGAAGTTCCTTGTAGGAAAATATGAACAGACAGACAGACAGACAGACGTTTCAAAATAAAGTTGAAAACATTGAGGCCAAAGGAGAAATTGAGCAATTTCACCTTTGGCCACCAACGTTTTCATAAGTCGTCTGGTACTATTGCGTCAAAATGCGTCTGCAGGTAGGGAAGGGTTAAAAACTTTGTCCAACCATTTTCTACATACAGATACATCTGCAGCAGCAATTATTTAAAACCATCAAGGCAAAATTAAACAATTAATTGCAACAAATTATTTCTTTTAAGCGGTATTCAATAATTAGGCTTCCATTTATAAAGACTTTCCATTGATTTGCCTAGATGTATTCAAAGACATCCGATTCATATTTGTTGTGAGTAGGAAAGGGCTTAAACATGAAAAACCAAACAGAAGATTTCTACCTTCACTTTTCCTTTTTCTTGGTTTCTGCTTCTTCTTCTTCTTCTTTTTCTTCTTCTTGCTCTTTTTGTCTAAAGCCAAACTGCTCAAAGAGTTATCCGACAATATGACCGTCTCCGAGGTACAACTGACACTGTTCTCACACGAACTGACGTCATCAGTTTCATCAGTTTCCAGGGCACTAGACGAGGATGGTTTTCGGGAGACCGTCTGTGACACGCCACCAAGTTTGTTCGAAATATGGTGTGAACTAGTAGTGGAGACAGGTAAGGGCTTTTTAACAAAGTGTGTTTTAGTCTTTAGGCAAGTGTCTGGCACATGGGTGATGTTCTCCTCAATGAGTTTCCTGAAAAATGGAGACACAATTATTTTTGACGCCCACAACTTATGATGTCCAAACAGCTTATCTTTGAGTGCGTTGTGAGAAAGGGAGACATTTCTCAACAAGCAATGTCTACTCTTCAAACAAAGGCTACTGCTCTAAATCTAATTTTCTATTTTTAAGATGTCAATAACTTTACTGCAATGTTTTCAAAACGGGCAACTGAAAACATATATTTTGTAAACAGAACATATCACTGTATATAATGTACTTTGAAACGTCCGACGCAAAGGTCTTTTAAACACATTGTGGCTCACCATGACAGAATTATCTTTTTTCACATAATTATGATGTTCTTTCCCTCAAAATAATAATACCCTGCTGAGGTTTATGTTTTTCTTCAAAATTGACATTACTTTTTTTAAGAGCCTAAAGGTAGCAAATCAACACTAGGGCTACCATGTTTACTTTTTCTTTCAACTGTACTTGAGGCATATCACATGTCATACATGGCAAAGAACCCTTAACAAAGAGCTTAAAGCGATCAGCATGTCCTGGAAAGAAGTGAAAGCAGCTGAACAGGACTTCTACCGAAGGTGAAGTGTGCTGAAAGTCCAGTACCCAATCTAGGAGGGGGTTCGTGCTAATTATCACACTGTTTTAAATATACCCCCCTAAATTTGTATGGAAGGGGGAAAAAAATTACATTGACAAAGAAGAAAAATGCCTCAATTTGTTCATTAAATCAACTTTCCCGTAAAATTCCCCCCTTTGTTTTAGAATGCCAGATAAGACACTGAAAGCCACATGTCCCTCAAAGGGGTATAATTATAATTTGGTATTGTTTGTTCTCAGGGGGCTTTAATGACCAGATGGCAAAACGAAATAATCCTGAACAAACTGTTAAGAGATGCAGGCTGATTTGGAAATAAGGTCACAAAGCCAAGCAGGTCGGGGCTGTACGACATGGCCCAAATATGCCCCACCGTTTCCTACATATAGACGCTTTCAGACGCTTCTACAGCAGACGACTTTCAAAAACATTGTAACAAAAAGAGAAATTGTTTAAAACAAGCAATTTCTCCTTTTGTCACAATAGTTTCAACTTGTTTAAGTAATGATACCTTCATTTATAGAGATTTTATAAATTCGACTACATGTTTTCAAAGTCATCTGTTGTAGAATTGATGTATGTGGTAAAAGGGTTAACCCTTTCCCTCATATAGGCGCTTTCTGACGCCTCTGCAACAGACGGCTTTTTGAAAACATAGTGACAAAAGTAAAATTGCTCAAAACGAGCAATTTCTCCTTTTGACACAATGTTTTCCACTTTTAGTCATAGGTTATCCATTCAATTATAGAGATATTCTATTTTTTGACAAAATATGTTCAAAGTAGTCTGCTGCAGAATTGTTGTATGAGGGAAAGGGTTAAGTGAAAAAAATGAAAATAGTGTGGACAAAGCCGACAAGACAAGACGGACACAAGGCAATAACATTTGTAGAGCAAATACATACAAGACATCGCCAATGGTGAAGGACTCCACATCAAACACAGCACCAAGTAAGTCACCCGAACAGTGAACAACTCTCGGGTCTTCTGCATCAAACAGACGTCGTGATCCAATGTAGGTCTTAAGAAAATTACAAATCTGAAGGGAAAGTAAAAGAATTGTCAAGGTCATTCACAGCTCTGTTTATTAAGAATTGTCAAGGTCATTCACAGCTCTGTTTATTAAGAATTGTCAAGGTCATTCACAGCTCTGTTTATTCAGGAGATTTGGAGATTATCCATATTTGTGCCAAGCCGATTTCAAAGTCTTCAGCTGCAGATTTGTTATATGCGGGAAAGAGTTAACCCTTTCCCTCATACGACAATTCTGCAGCAGACGACTTTGAACGTATTTTGTCAAAAAATAGAAAATCTCCATAATTGAATGGATAACCTATGACAAAAAGTGGAAAACATTGTGGAAAAAGGAGAAATCTTCTTTTGTCACTATGTTTTCAAAAAGCCGTCTGCTGCAGAGGCGTCAGAAAGCGCCTATATGAGGGAAAGGGTTAAGAGAGTTGAAAACATTGTGGCAAAAGGAGAAATTGCTCATCATGAGCAATTTCTCCTTTTGTCACAATGATTTCAGGTCATCTGCAGGAGCTGGATGATGCATCAAAATGAGTATGCATGTTAACCCCTTTACATTATGATTATAACCATCATAATGGGTAACTTTAGTTTTTCCTACATTACTTTCTATGTCTTCATTTTCATTTTTCATTTGTCAAAATATTCTACTCTCATTATTTTTAATTCTTACTGTCCAATAATTACAAATTCTGAGGTAAATCTCTACAAGATATCTCTACAATACAAATATCATTGTTTTGTGTTTAACAATGAGCCATGAGCCATTAATGGTGATACAGCCTAACCTGTGTTTAAAGACCACCCATGGGAAGAGAACAACCTTTAAATACAGGATCAATTATGCAGAAAATAGGTAATTAGGAAATTTAAAGTGTGGACACTGTGAATGCTATAGAAAGGGAATTGCTATACAATGGTGGACATTAGCACAGGTTTGACTGTGTTTTGAAATTGAATACCCAAAATAACCATATACAGCCTACTTAGTTACTTCAATGGTAAATGAGTTATTGCTAACTGTGATGATACATATGTATGACATCAAAGTAACATACATATAAACATATTTATTTAAATTTGCATTCATCTTTAGCTCAGTCGGTAGGGATGCAAGCTGTCAATCCAGGGGTTGTGAATTTGAACCCCAGCTTGACCAACATTTTTTCCGACATTTGATTTAAGTCAATGCGACAAGCGTCATTTGTCTTCCACACATGGGCTAACAGTCTATGTGGAAAAGCAGCCAGTTGCTTGGAAAGACTGTTGTGTGGAGTACTGGTGTGAGAATAAAACCAGGAAACAGACCATTTCCTTCAAAGCAGATGATATTTGACACTTTTGCAGCAGACAACTTTGTGGAAATAAGAGAAGTTTTTGTATTTTTTTTCCCCACAATGTTTTCAACTCTTTATGAAGTGAATGAAGTCAGTACATTTCAAATTTTCCTGAAATATTTTCAACGAAGAAGAAATAATTATTACATCGGTAAACTGGCCTTCTACAGCCTGCATCGCCGTTCAGCATGGAATAAAAAGGTTGATTTACCTCTTTCTTTGTAAAGATTTCTCCCGTAGCCCCTGCTCCTCTGAGAATTTCTAAAAACAAAGATTTTGGTCGAACCTGTAACAAAAACACAGTGATAATCTGGATTAATAATTTGATCTAAATTAAGTTTAATGATATTTTCGCTGTCCCACATACAACAAATCAGTTGAAAAACATTGTGGCAAAAAACATCTGCTGCAGATATGTCAAAATACATCTGCAAAAGGAAAAGGGTTGTCTTTATGAAGCATATGAATTTAATTAAACCTTTCCCACATACTACAAATCAGCAGCAGACATCTTTTGGAAAATCTCAAAAATACCATAAAGGAAATTTGTGTTATTGCAAAGAGTTGAAAACATTGTGGAAAAAGGAGAAATTGCTCAATTAGAAATTTCTACTTGTGCCACAATGTTTTCAAAAGTCATGTGTCTACATGTGGGAAGAAGTTAAAACATCCAATCATGAATTAAACACCTGATCCAATTGCCAAAGATTGCTTGGTACTTTAACCCCAGTACAAAATTTAATAATTAGAAATTTCTACTTTTGCCACAATGTTTTCAAATGTGTCTACATGTGGGAAGGAGAACTTTAAAACATTCAATCATACGTTAAACACCTGATCAAATTATTAAAAGATTGCTTGGTACTTAAATCCCAGTATTTCAGGGACCAACGCCAGGCTTATATATAGCAGCCAGGTAGCATGTACTGATGATATTTGAGACTGAAAGACAAGTTTGAATTGTAGAAAACCCTAAATGCAACAGTCTTAAATCTGCGGCACCAATTACTTGACAAGCAGAAACAGTATGGACAAATGGTGGTTTAGCCCTTCCTTTCAACACAAAATTTCGATATTTTAGAGTGATCTATGAAAACATCTCACTGGGAAAATTAAAAGTATAATTTTAACACAGATTTGAAATAATTGAGGGAATAAAAGAAAATATTTTCAAAAGTCAATTTATGCGAGAGGCATTCCAGGTTGTCTATATAAGGGAAACGGTTATAAATACTGCAGTCTTTCAAACCCGAAGGTCTTTAAGACAAATCATTGCAAGTTCAGGTTTTCTTTCTGTCATCTGCAAGTTGGCTTTTGTGAACAGAACAGTTCCAGATCAAACTGTGCATCCACACAAGCTTGTTACCAAGTTCGGTCAACTTTCGTAGATTCTGATATATGTCAGTAACTATTTAAGTCACCTACAGACTACAGTAGTAAAATTGAGTTGAGTTGTAAAACATGAATGCTGGAATGCGTTCTAACCTTACTTAATTAATTTCTTTCCACATACAGATGACTTCGGATCCCTCTGCAACAGACAACTTTTGAAAACATTGTAGCACAAGGTGAAATTGCTCATAATGTATACAGCATAGTTTTGCCATGATGTTTTTAAAATCGTCTGCTGCAGATCTGTTGTATGTGGGAAAGGGATAAGATATTAAGTATTTGTCATAGCGCTGAGTATGGTTGGTGGAACTCAAACCTGCAGGGCTCTAGATCAGAAGAATATTTCACACTCTCAATTCCTTATATGACCCTCAAATCCTATGTTATGGGTACTCAAAAGAATCATCTCAGTACATTGTACCTACAACATAGGATTTAGTCTTATGAGATATGTTGTTGGGAAAAGGCCAGTTTACTCCTCCTTATCTAGTCCTCTGAGGCTGGATAAGTTACTTTAATACTTACGAGCGGTACTCCAACAGTATATTCCTCTTCTACAAGATAATGTGTGGGTTGATGGGATGGCCTGACTGATTCCATGTGGATTATTGATATACCCTGTACAGACTGCAACGAAACAATCATTAAATATTGAATTACCAATCATATTATAAAAAATTTACACTTTCCAAGTCATGCAGAATTATTTTGACAAGTCTGCATCAAAACGACTTCTGAAAACATTGTGTCAATGAACGAGCAAATTTCTACTTTTTCCACCATGTTTTTATAACATTGCATAAATTTAAAGGGATTTTCCATATTTTCTTGGCCCAGATTATTTTTAGTTACAAGTCTGCTGCAGATTTGTTGTACGAGGGAAATTGTTAAACTATACCGTAAGTCAAAAATATGGAAAATCTATATTTATCTGAAGGAATAATTCGTCACCTTAGTGCAAAAACTCAATAAGTCCATTTTTTCACAAAATCACTTTTTTGCATAAAATGATTTAAGATATAAAGATGCATGTCCTCAAAAAGTATTAAATCCAAATTCAACCTCAAAATATGCTTTTATAAGAAAGAGGCATAAAGTGATAAGTACGCTGATATTATTTTGTTGTGCAAAAAAACAATATGTGCACATAGTGATGTATTGCACCACATCATATTAATTTTTCAAACAACTATTTGGTGCAAGAAAGATATATGTCCATATTTGTATACAAAATAGCTGAATAAATATCACTAATTTCTGTTTCTTCATTCTTTCCATAATATAAACAACTTTTGACACCTCTGTAGTAAAACAACTTTCAGAAACATTGCAGAAAATGGAAATAATGCTCATGTCTAAAAATATTTTTTTAAATTTTTATCAGATTTTTTAAAAAGTTTCATTTTGTCAGACTTCACATTTTCTTCTAAGATCTCTCCATTTTTAAGAGAATTATACATAATAGGATTTAAATATGGCCTTGACAAAATAAAACTGGATGGTCGGTCAAATGATGAGAAAACCTAGTCTCCCTGATTGGGAACATATTACTTATTAGTCCCTAACCGGTCGGAGATTTGTTTGGGGACTACAGGTTTGCTCCTGTCCATCACCCAGATCTGGCGCCAGCATACACTTTGTATTCCTAAACCAAGAATAGAATTTTACAGAAAATCTTTGACATACTTTGGACCAAAAATATGGAATCCACTGCATGTCAGGAACTGCGAAATTTTAAAGAAATTTGAATCAACATATCTTTCATGGTACCACGCTGGTGGTCATCAGTTAATTACATAAATTATTCCCATAACGGTGCTTCTATCTTGAATATATAATAAAGTTTATTATTATTATTATTATTAAACTGAGGCAACTCTTTTATTTATCCTAAATCTAAATTTACAATATATAAGCTTATTGTTTTAATTTGGTTGCATTTTAGTCTTGATTCAGTTGTATTTCAGATTTATCAAAGCATTTCTTAGGTTACCATAGAACAGAGTAAATATTAACCCTTTACCTCATATAAACCCTTTCAGACGCCTCTGCAGCAGACGGCTTTTTGAAAACATAGTAACAAAAGAAGAAATTGCACAAAACGTGCAATTTCTCATTTTGCCACAATGTTTTCCACTTTTAGTCATAGGTTATCCATTCAATTATGGAGATTTTCTATGTTTTGACAAAATATGTGTTCAAAGTCGTCTGCTGCAGAATTGTCGTATGATGGAAAGGGTTAATATCAATCTTGTAATAATAAATCAATATTTGTCTATCTGTTCACATCTAGTAAAGGATAAATGGCACTTATGTAGTTTTTGCTCCAAACTATCAAGTGCAATAAAGTGATAGGTGCACTTATAATTTTATTGCACCAAACAAGTTCAGTGAAATATAAACATATAAGTGCATTTTTTCCAAATATCTCTTTTATTACAAATCTTTTTCAGAAAATATTATTTGGACTATTTCGTTTCTTTGTTTTTAAATAAAAACTATAAAAAAAAATAAAATCAAGTGTCATTTCTCTAAGAAAATCAGTTTAAATGCTCTCCTGTAAAATTACAAAAACGTACTTATTGAGTTTTTGCACTAAGGTGACGAATTATTGAATAAAGTTGAAAACATTGTCGCAAATGGAGAAATTGCTTGTTTTGAGCATTTTCTCCATTCGTCTCAATGTTTTCAAAAGTCATCTGCTGAAGAAAGTTGTCTTAAAGTATCTATATGTAGGAAAGTGTTAAACCTTATAAAATGTTGTGGTTACTTAAAAGTATTGTCTCACTGAGATGATTCTTTCCAGTACACACAACATAGGGTTCGGATAACAAATAAGAATTTAAGCAAATGAAATATATAATATTATGCACCTTAATTAGAGCTCTGAAAGCCCCTATGATATTCATGACTGAATTCTTTTTGAAAAAATGCATTTAACCCGAACCAATCTATCATTAAGATCAGATCAAAATACTTCGCTATATATGTATATTTGATCTGACTACACCACATAACATGAGCCTCCAATTGATCCTTTACACTTAAATACTCATGAGCACTGCTGGCTTTTTTTTTAATCAATGAAATTGACCGATACAACCAACACTTGGTTCTATACCATCGCTAAACTCAACAATCATGATTTTCTATCTCATTTTATAAATATTTTTTGAGCTATAAAGGTCAAATTACGCTAAATACATCTGCTGACTTGCTGATCTACAGTACTAAGTCCCTAAAACCCCCATTGTTTGCGTAGAAATGAGTGTATACCATCACCAGAATGTATTGAATATATGACATTGAGTTTAAATGCATTGTGAATGTGTATAGGATGCACTGGAAATGATTGATTTGATCACTTTTAGTATTTTGACCTTGTTTGAAAGTGAAAGTAGAGAATGCTAAACAGCGGTTTTGTACGGCACCGATTTGGTCCAAAATGACGGTTACCATTTTCGCCTGGCGAGTTCTTTCTTGCATAATGCATGACCCCACATTTTCTTTGGATTGTTTTAAAGCTAGAAGGTACCTCTTTTCAATGATGTATGGTGTTCTACATTAGAAACGCTAAGAAAGTGTGACAATCGAGGACTGAAAATGGTTGATTTACATGGAAACAAAGAAGGATTTTGTTTTGGTGTATTTTTCCAAACCTCAAGACGCACCTGCAGCACAAAAATTGTCTAAACATTGTGGCAAAAAGGAGAAATTGCTTTTTCCTTGCCACTTGTAACTCTTTTAATTAATACTTTCATTTACAAGAATTTCCTTTGATTTGCACAGATGTCTTCAAAGTCATTTGCTGATTTGTTTTATGTGGGAAAGGATTAAAAAAGACCTATAGATAATTTGAACAAATTTTCAATACAATTTTGCCACGATGTTTTTAAAGGCATCTGTTGTAGAAGTGTCTGCATGTGGGAAAAAGGTCAGTATATCGGGAGAAATGTGTAACATGTATATAAATAACCCATCCCTGATTTACTCCGGCATGACATAGTGAAGCACATCCGAGGCCGCGGGACTCTATCATGATATTTCATCATCGCTTAATATGACGGGATATTTTCTACACATATTTACATGCGCACGCAGGTACTTCATCTGGTTTTCAAAAAGATTTTTTACCATTTAAAACTAAACGTATCTACAGTACTTCTTATGTTATTTTTTTAAGAGTATTATCCATTAAAAAAACATTTTAATATAACCTTTTCCCACTTTCAGATACATTTCAAAGTATATTATACAGAACTTGAGAAGACAACTTTCGAAAAACATTGTTTTTATTGAGGTTATATGCCAATTTCAACATTATTTCAGTTATATCATGGCGACAGTTCACTTTATCATGCTCCCTGGGTAAACAAACGAGAACTAGGCTAGGAAATGTGCCTTGCCCATGGGCACTCCACCATGACTGTACTGGTCAATAAGGTCAAAGAGTCTCCATCCTAAGATAGTCCAGGTTACTGTGTACTCGATCGGAATGCAACTTTGTATTTTGACTGTTTGCATCATGTACTGATGAAATATTGAAACTACATAATCCTATGACAATCCTAACTGGTACAATTATTGAAATAACTCTTTCCATCATACAGCAAATCTGCAGCAGACAAAATTGGAAACATTTAGTGAAAACTATTGTTAATCTTTACAAATGGATACAATGTCATTATGAGAAATTTCTCCTTTTGCCACAATGATTATAAAAGAAGCCAGCTGCAGGTGTCAGAAAGCGTCTATATGTTGGAAAGGGTTAACCAATTCACTGATACAGACAACTTTGGATGCCTTAGCAGTATTTTATGTGTTTGGAAAACAGTGAGGAAAAAGAGAATTTGCTCAAGATGAGGAACTTTTCCTTTTCAAGTTTTAGCAAAGTTTTCAACTTGTATAAAAGAAATTGTTATTTTTCAAATTTTAGTTTTTATTACTCTAACTCATATGGTTTCCAAATAGATGACTAAAAATATCCCATAACTTAAATGTTAACAGATAAAACTGAATACCTTAAAATGGATTTCTATTATCAAATTTCAGAAGTATTTGGAAAGGATTGGTTTTATAATCTATAAACTATAAGTTTTAAATACAAAATGTTTAGCAAAATTGCCTTACCTGCATTCTTTTAATTATAATAAGACTATAATTTCTAAATGATTCCAGATTCTTCACCTCACTTTTTCTAAACTCATCCAATCTACAGAATTTTTAATAGTGAACAAAGAATGTAAGACAGCAACAGTGCTTATTGTTGCTGACGCGCGCAAAAGTTTCGCTGATGTGCCGCCCAAAATAGCGACAAGTCGACAATGACTGCGCATGCTTGCACACCATATTTAACACACTACAATAACAACCAAATGCTCTGTCACAAAAAACATATGCTGACAGTGTAATGTTTACAGGTGCATCCAGCCAAAGTTTCATCATTGCTAAAAAAAGGTCACAAGTGAATTGACAGAACTGATCAAGCTTGAACTTGTTTTAACCTTTTACTCCCTTATTAACAGAATTGTACAACAATCTTCTACTGCCTTAATATTATAACTTTTAGAAACAAAATAGCAGTAGTTCTGATTAACAAAAAAAAATTAGTATTCTGGAAATATAACCTGTTTGAAACTACATGTACAAAGTATTTGAAATAAAAGCATTTACTTTGATATAAGTTGAAATGTTTGGTAAGGTTCTTTCTGTTTAAGTAATACAAAGGGTAATGCTTCTTCTATCAAGGATACTGTAAACATAGCTATACTGACATGAACCAGTCTGATATGCAGAAGATTATTGAGCTTTTTTAAAATCGGAGCACCTTTTGGGTTTATAATATGAAAAACGTCAGATTTTAAGATGTTGATTTTCGAACACAATTTTGTGAAAGAGCCACTTTTGCTTTTTATGAGCCAATTTTTTAGTTTTATCGCTAATGGCGAAGCCCTGCTTCTTTATCTGATGCAGATGCCAAAATGGACAACTTTATCAAGGGTAGAAAACATTATGGGAAAGGAAATATGGATAATTATGAAAAAATTATGCTTTTCCCGCAATTATTTCAAATTGAGTCTAGACCTGAAATGCGTCGGCACATGTAAAAAGGTTAATACAAAAAGCATAGAAAAAGTATTTACTTGTAATACTGGAGGTTTTGTTACAGGGTACTGTGGAACACGTAATGGCGAGAGGCGTTGGTTTTAATGGCTGATGATTTATAATATTGATCAGCATTCTGATCTGAGATACACTGTGGTAGGTCACAACTCTGAACACATTGAGTCTCCTGTGGTTCCATGACATCATCCATGACCACTTGGTCTGATAACACATTCTTACAGAGTGACGTCTGCTTGGTTACAACCTGAAATTGGAGATGATTGTTTTTTTTTATGCTGCATTAAACAAAATCAGTTATATCACGCGTCTTCCTGCATAAGTTATCAGTACTATTGGTCAATTTACTCTGGAACAAGCCAGTCAGTTGCAATGCTAACCCAGCAACCCTGAGCGTCAAGGAGGGCACCCACTACTACCATTTGTAAAATCTTTGGTATGACCCGGCCGGGCTAGAATTGATAACTCACACCATAGGACTTGAAGGTCATTCAGATGTAATTAGATTGACAGCCCATTTTGAAAAGCAGTCAGTTACTTGAAAAGACTGTTTGGTGGAATACTGGTGGGAGAAAACCAGGAACTATGAAATGAAGGTAAAACGATTTAATAGTGAAAACAATTGTGTTAAAAGGAGAAACTACTCAGAAAGCGATGTTTATACAGGAAAGGGATGAGATGCTCACTTTCAAAGCATTTAAAGAAAAAGATGGAATATCAGGAAAATGAGAAGTCCCCATTTCAGTATAGCGAGTTGGAAACATTGTGCTTAAATGAACATATGCTCGTTTTTGAGAATTATTTCTTTTCCAACCAAGTTTTTAATAGTCCACTGCAGGTGTAACGTCAAAGGCATCTGTGTTGGGTAAAGAGTCAACTGGCCACTGCAAAATGATGCTCACCTGTAAATTTGTTTGTGTATAAGGTGTAGTGTTAGGCTTCTTTTCTATCAGATCTTTACCTAACTTTTCTACAACTAATTTCTGAAATTAGAATAATAAAGTATGTTAATCACTTTAATTGTCACGAGTTTCCATTATATCTGGGGTTTTATTCAGAAAAAGAATTCTTGCACAAGGTAGCAGGGTTCATTCTAGGCTGCGACCGTGCGCCAATGATTCATATTTGTTTAATATATGCGCATAAAAATTCTAACCATGGGGCCGACCGGCGCACCTTTTTTTAAACTGACATAAGTTACGAAATATAGAGGTTATGAAATCACTAATTCCCGTAGTCAAAGAGTTCACAATGCTTAGAATAAGCATGTCATGTGAGAAATCCCTCTAGGTAAATTTATGCAGCCTCGTTCTAAATACTTTTATCCCTGAGTATTGATGCTGATTGACCAGAATTGAAGTAAACAATACGTCATATATATCTATTCTGAAGAGGTATTTTCCGAAATTCCCACCTGCGCAGAATAAAAAATGGTGGATGTCAATAATGTTTTTTTGCCAAGATCTTCTTAAATTCTGACTCGATCGCAGCATTCGAGGGTTTTGAAGAGGCTAATTTCGCAGAAATCGATCCACAAAACTTGTTTTGAATTGATGCTTTTCTCCCTTTATCATGATAATGATGTTGGTCACGAGAAATCGACAAACCACTCATCCCAAACCCCCATTCACCAGTTGGCCTGGAAATCTTGTTGACTTTTGACAGCGCAATTTCACAATTGAGTACTTCAAGTTATTTGTAAATGATGATGGTAAAATTTAATTGCTGTTGAGACCAATTTATACTTTTCTCTGATAAGTTCCAGTGAGAAAACAATTCTCTAGAATGAACAGTTGATACGACTGCACCGAGAATGAAATGCATTTTTTGACGATATTGATGGGGATAGTTAAAAAGCCAATGCGTTGTGCATACTGGTCCATAGATCCCCTACTATGTACACCACTCCCTGAAGCCATGACAAGAGACAGATATATGATTTTTTTTCATGTCAACAATAATGAAACGGTATTTCCTCAGTCAGAGTGTAGCGATTTAAAGGACTGTTACATTTACTTACCTATGCAGGTAAATGCAATCAGAATTTACTAATACTAACCTCATGACTGAACAGGTATTTTATAACTTAAGTGGGGTTTGTATACTAAAATTGGAGAAATAACAAATCATAAACTGGCCATATAGGAGTACACTCTAAGTGCCCAATTGTATAGAAATTAGAATTTACTACATGATTTCAAAATACAAATTGACAATGTACATAAGCCCGGGGGTGCAGGATATAGGATCAAAAACATTATAACTAAGGTATTTAGAAAAAATAATAATTATGTTTTAATTTTTGGCCCTTTTTGCTAGGAAGATGGCCCCATTATACAGCTCTACTAGGGCCAATTAGCCCCAGTTGTAATCCTTTCCTTCATTCAGACGCCTCGACAGCAGACGACATTTTAAAACATCATGAAAAAAGGAGAAATTGCTCAAAACGAGCAATTTCTCCTTTTGCCACAAAGTTTTCAACTCTTTTCAGTAATTTGACTATCATTTATAGAGATATTTCCTATTTCTGCTGCTTTGATTTCAAAGTCGTCTGCTGCAGATTTGTTGTATGTGGGCAAGGGTTACGATGTGTAGACCTTTAGTTTACATGAAAATTGAGATATTTTTTGTTATGAACTATTTTCATCTGCTTACCTGTTTTTTACACATGAAAATAATTTCTTTCTGCAAATTATGGAGTTTTGTCTTCAGGCCTGTTTCCTGCAAAATATATACCTGTAATATACCTGTAATATGTTTTTGGGCTCTGTAGTAAGGACATCTGTCCTTTTTAAGATCAATCACCATTGAACTTAACAATTCTATACCTAAATGATAACCTGATTGTCATATTCAAGTTTAATAGTTTTACCCTTTCCAACATGCAGATGCTATTTGATGCATCTCAAGCAGACAACTTTTGAAAAAATTGTTAATAAGCAATTTCTGCTTTTGCCAGTGTTTTCAACTCTATTCATTGATTACAATTTTATTTAAAGAGCTTTTTTATATTTCTTCCTTATTTATTTCCCAAGTTGTCGCCTGCAGATTAGTTGTATTTGTCAAATTTTGCGAAAGGGATAAAATATTTGGAAGCAACCGCTTACAATTTGAATTAATCACTCGCATCTATGCCTCCTGGTTATTCAACAGGTACTTGTGCAGAGCATTTCTTATCTGATATAGAGTGACTAAAATAATTATGGTCAAATAACCTGTCAAACTTGAGACTTGCAGGTAGTACTGGTGAAAGAGAGTGACTAATTAAAGTTTAAACAAACGAAAGAAACATCAACAGAAAATAAATGACAAAATCTTAGGTGCTGCAAGATTATTGTGGAGTTTTAAATGTCTGAACAAATTGTTGAAGTCAACTCCTTACTATAAAGCTCTACATTAATTATCTGAATGATACAGCTTAATTAAAGACTAGTGAAGCTTTAAATCTCGAGATATTTTATTATCTGTAACAAATCTTCACACAAAATATTGTATGTTTTGATTCTAAACCTGTCATAACATCACACCCATTCATACGCGTCAGCCAATAAAATGGCTGCAGCGTAAAACTTCACAAAACAAAAATCAATACTTTGTGTATTGTGACAAGCATTCTTTTAGATCAAAACACTTTTGTATTCATTGTAGTTTCAAAAATTGAAAAACACACAGTACCTGCGGCTGTAATTGAAGTTGTGACACAAGAATCTGCAAATATATAAAGAAATTTCATTGAATCTACACAAATTGACACTCGACATATTTGAGCATCACTAACTTCCATCACAAAATCAATAGCTTAGTAAACTTTTGGGAGATGTAAATTAGATCAGATTTGTACAAAGAAGACCAAACTTTATCTAAATATGGTTTGCAAAAACATGGATTAAGAATGCAAATGCTTGATATGATACATTTTCAATGGGAAATTATGAGTTAATAAATCTCTAAAAGAACTTCTCTATAAAAATCAATAAGTCATATGGAAAAGTTGTTGCTTCCTCAGAATCTTTCTGTGAGAAAAAAAAAGTTTCCTACCTGGTGGTTTTGTATCGCCGTTTTCAATTGGATTTGTATATGATCGAGCTCCATCCTCAACATTATTTCTGCCACCGTCTCTCCAGTCACACTTTGGTGTTTAAAGCGGAAACTTTTCGAGATAAATAGTTGTCATTAAAGTTCAATCTCAACTTCATCATGAAAACAACACTTTACTGTGCTGCTGCTAGCATCATTCTACATCCGCTGTGTATTTTCAATTATGGAATATAATTTTCTCTCGAACATCTTTATTAGACACCAAAATTGGTTAAAGTTTACAAAATGTAACCAAAACCCCTCTATATAATAAAAACGATAGTTTTCCCAAGATTTCTTTTGAATTAGTTGGTCGGAACTACTTTCTTTTACTTTTCAACGAAATCGTAATTAGGTCACTAATTCCCCGGATGTAAATGTGACGACCAAGAAACGAAACTTGAAGGTAGTGAACTCTACTAATCCTCATTGTTGTCTGTTCTGCGTATATAACATGAAAAGCTACATGTCCCATTGTGATAACCGGTGTATTAGAATTAAGCTATATCATTATTAACAATCAAACACTGTTATCTGACCAAAAAACACTTCTTTTTAATTTACTTACCCCACCCACCATAGAATGTTAAGTTGACTGCCCTGTTTCGGTGACCTTTTTTTATTCAGTGTCCAATCTAGGTGGGGGCGTCGTGTTAATTCTTATACTGTTCTGAATATCCCCCTAAATGTGGGAATTGTTTACATACATGACAAAGAAGGATAAATGACTATTTGTTCATAAATAAATTTTCCTAATAATTATAATATGAGTATGCTACAGTCAAGATACCCTTAATGGATCAGTATTTTTAAACGAAACAACGTAGTGCATAAAAGAAAGAGTCAATATTTCGGAGTTTTAGTGCAGAAACAGCTAAATGTACAGACTGTTGTTTACTAGTACGAGTTATTGATGCATTACCGGGTCAATTGTAGCAATAGAGGATCGCATGACGTTCTGATATCGGGGAGTCATCTCAAGCAACATTTTAGCTGTCAAAACTTCTGCTGTTATTGTACAAATTGAATTTTATCTGACAGCAGATTTGTATTGATAGATTTCCGATTTAATCACTAGCATCTTCGGGAATGCAGTGCCACAGATAAGATGCGTATCTGCGTCATTGACGCTACAAATATGTTAAGATACGCAAGAGATTTATTTTATAAGCGTACTAAAAACGCAAGTACTTTGATAAATACGCATAAGATCAAATAAAACAGCGTAAACTAAAATGTGTCAATGCTGAAATTACCTACTTTCATTTTGATATAAACATCCGCTAAACGGTTTGCGACAATGTAACTATTTTACCCAATTGCGCAGTAATTCTTCGATGGAATCTTGTTCAGTATACCAGTCTACTTTTCAATTTAAGTGTCAAGACATTGCGATTTTGGTTCATGAATGTCGTTTTTAAAAAAGAGTTGAATGAGCTTTTTTCGACCGCTAAACAGTAAGGTTAGATGTTGGAATACAAGTTTATATCCACTTCAAAATCTCCTATCCCTTTAATAGTCCGATTAACATTAAAAATCAAAATATCTTCAGATCAAAATAGCGTAAAAAGTAGACGTATATTCGGACATAATTTTCCGGATACATTGTTCAGCGATTTTACTTATGTTTGTCGTTTTCACACTTTAAAAAAATATAGTCTTGTCAATTCGGTTTTCACAACAAAAAAGAAAACATAATGAAATAACTTCTAGCAAACATGCTACACTTGTAGGAATCAATAAATGTAGAGAATTTTGCTTGGCAGAATGAGCAAGCCAGACTGCAGTGAAATCATAATTATGTTGCAAATGAAGAGCTTAACATTTTTACAAATTAAGTATTTCCCACATAAAGATGCATTTATCTGCAGAAGACCTTTTTTTGAAAACACGGTTTGAAATGGAGAAATGTACTTTTGTCTACTTTGATAATCTTAATTTGCACATTCACAGTCTATTTTTTCCATAAATGTTTTATTCAAAGAATTTGTCTATTGCGGGTTCCTTCGATATGGAGATAATAAAAATGACAAAAAATGTCTCCCAGATGGCTCAGGTTTTTGTAAATTGGCTCAAGCAATGGCTCAAACTTTTTTTCAGCCAGGTGTATATATGTCTCTGATCAGGCCCTGATCATACACTGTTGTTTATTGTACATTTTCTTTGTCACTACCCCATAAATTTTTCAATTTTTTTTTCATTTACCCCCAACCTCTAAAAACTGGGGGTAAACTACTCCAAGTTAAAATAATTATCTGGGGTACTGGGAATTGCTAAATAGTACGAACATAATTTTGAGAAAACCCCTATAACTCGGTCATGGAAACAAAATGGTGATCCGCTAATGGTAACTTACCTAGCTATTCTAATATGAGTATAGGTGCTACCTATTTCGGGTAAACATTTATTAACTTTCGTGATCTGTAAATAATTCCCCGTGAACTGCAGTTAGCCCCTTGCTTGCAGCACGATCAGTTATTTACGAGTCCTACCGACCTTAGCAACGAAAATAAAAATCATCATCAGGTTAAGCATATATTTAACTTTAAAATATGGCCAAGATTTTAAATCCATAAAATTATGATGAGATGACAGGTACAAAAAAAAAAATCAACTTGCTCTTCATAAAGTACTTCAAATGAAACGATTCCATAATTTATGGAACTACATTTGTGACGAGTCAAACTAACCTTTCCTATCATTTCTGTTGTTTTCCTTTTGGTTATTTATTCCTCATTTGCGTTATGCTAATAGAATGACGTCATATTGGATAAAGTAAAAAAATACTTATGAGTTTTTATTTGAACTCGTTTTAGAAATAGACGACGAGTGTTATTAAATGCAAAATTTTAATGATCACACATAAAATTACTTGTGCTCGTTCCTTTATCGAGTACGTATTTTCATATTTAATTATTTCCTCTAGAAGTTTTTTTTGTTTCGATATTTTCTTTTCATCCAATGAAAATGTAGCAGTATCGTGACTGCACTCTGGACACAATTTTTTGGAAAGACATATCAATAGTTTTGCAAAGTTCATACACATTACCTATTGTCGGGAAACATCGCCGGCTTCGCCGTCGATTTGTTTACTCGTATTATAGCTGAGTGTAAACGTGCAAAGACAAACGAGTATGATTTGTTACATTTCAATAGGTGTATGTATTTGTCTTTCATAAAATGTCAAAATAGATAAATTACATAATTAAGATCGCTAGCTGTTCCAGCGAAATACACATGTACTCTTCAAAACAAGGTAGAAATAACTGGGTCACGTAAACACTTGCATCAAGCGTTCAGATGATACGGATGAATTTGAAGTCAGACAAGCAATGTTTTTATTGTGTATTTAAATAATACTATTATAAAGTACTTACCTGCCAATTTATACACAACAGTTTTGTCTAATTAATTAGTTAGCGTGTCTTAAACATTAAAGTGATCCGCTATTGGTTATGATCCACTAAGGGTTACTTGACTGTATAGGTGCTTCCTATTTCTGGTAAACATTTATTAACTTTTGTAATCACTAAATTGTTCTCCGGCATATGCAATTAGCCCCATTGCTTGCAGCAATATCAGTGCTTTGATTATAAGTTACTTATGAGTCTTACCGTCCTAAGCAAATAAACTAAAAATCATCATCTGGTTAAGCATATATCCTGTTGTGTCCAGGTTTTGTGACCTATAACCCTTTCCCTCATATAGAAGCTTTCTGACACCTCTGCAGCAGACAGCTTTTTGAAAACATAGTGACGAAAAGAAGAAATTGATCAAAACAAGCATTTTCTCCTTTTGCCACAATGTTTTCCACTTTAAGTCATATTTTGACAAAATATGTTCAAAGTAGTCTGCTGCAGAATTGTCGTATGACGGAAAAGGTTAACATCAATTTTTGCGCATGCACGTTTCGATATGAAGAAGCGAGTGGTCAAATAATTATTAAATTTCAGGTAAACGTCAACAATAACTGGTAACAAACAAAAATAAGAAATATTTTGAAAATTTGTCTCAAATCAATGCCTGTTTATTGGGAGTATGTATACGGGTCATTAACGTCCAGACGCTTTCTCCTCAGTTTGTGACCTAATTTCATATTGCAAATATATAAAGGGAAATAACGACGGTTGTAAAAGCGCTTCCATGACATTGACGAGTTTATACAGACAAAAATGTTGATTTCTTTTACGTCACGAAACGAGTGTTTGGGCCGAATGTAGAAGAAAGTAGAATATATTCAACTTTAAAATATGTCCAAGATTTTAATTCAATCAGTGTTCCCATTCACGTACATAATATTGTGTGTATGACTATGAAAAACGCACAGATTTCAAAAGTCATGCATGCATTTATAGTTCACCTAAGCATGAAGTGCGAGGTGAGCTTTTGTGATCACTCACGGTCACCCTCCGGCGTCCTGCGGCATCGAAAACCTTCTTGTCTGAAACCGAAAGGTCTAGAGTTTAGATAATTGGTATTTGGCGTGTAGCATTGTCTCATGGTCCTCTACCAATATTGTTCAAATTATGCCACTGGGGTCAAAATTGGCCCCATCCCGTGGATCACCCTTTTCACATATATATAGTTGTGTTTCCTCCCAACAGGTAATTAAGTTGACTAAACGAAATCAGTAAAACGAATTAAACGAAATATCACCCAACTCCTTATACTTTTTGTCTGTTTAATACGGCTAGCCTTACATACTAGCTAGATGATTTTATCAAGTAAGTTTATTTCTAAGCTTTTTAATCGACATCATCTAGACGGTTTTGTTATGCATTCTTCTTGAGTACGGTCTTCAACAAGTAATTTTCCTTTCACATTTATCTCACCGTCGCGATCAACGTTATCATGATGTTTACATCATAGAAAGTTTTTGGAAGGATTAAAGAAATCATATTTAACATTGAATTAAGTCTCAAAAATATGCATCACATCAGTGAAAAATTTGAATCGTCCGCCATTTTGTTTTCTTCCAACACGCGGTTAAATTGACTAGACAAAATAGGTAGAACAAAATTAAACGAAATATCGCCAACTCCCTAAACATTTTGTATGAATAAGATATTTAAATATTTCGTTAAATATTTGATTCGGTTAAATATCATCTTCGGCACCTGAATGAATATACAGTATGCTTTTCGGCCGTGGAATTTTCTTCGCGCGATCTCGCATACCGCCTAAAATACATGCGTAAAGGTGAATTTGTAACATTTTACGTGAGTGGGAACACTGATGGTGTCCGTGATTTTGAGTTTCATCACAGATTTGTTGGTTTAGTTACTTGTATTTGAAAAATCTATGTTAAATAGTTGAACAATATTTCAGAAACTGTTAGAAACAATTAACTGTATTTATTGATATGTGACATTGACCTTTAAAAGAAGTGTTTATTCATTTAAAATCCACATTTCTAGCGCATTTGGAGGTGTCCTCGCCGATCTTTTCATGCAAACCCTGCAAACTTATTTGTGAGAAATAATAATTAAGCACATTATTTGAACATTTTTGGGGAATAAGCGAGTCCCACAAACTGTCCCTAACATGCACACCTAGAAGAACACAACGATCGGGGGTCCACTCTGTAGGTCACACAGAGTGTGGCAATACTGGAGGCAACACGATAGCTAGTTAACGGGAGACAGTTACTTCGTACCCTAGTTATTTTGTACCCTGTCGATTTTGGTTATTTCGTACCCTAGTTATTTTGTACCCTGTCGATATCGGTTATTTCGTACCCTAGTTATTTTGTACCCTGTCGATTTCGGTTGTTTCGTACCCTAGTGTCATTTATTACAGATAAATTAAATCTTTTAAAATATTGAGTGATATTGTACGCGATAAAAAATATTAGTTTAATTTTTTTTTGGTAATTTCGTCACAGCTTTTGTTATAATAACAATGTGTTATGTAACTTATGTTTGACAAAAGTGTTAACAGATTGACTTTTAATTGTTTCTCAGCGTGCCTTTAATTAAATCATGTCTGATGAAATCTTAATTGTTTCTCAGCGTGCCTTTAAGTAAATCATGTCTGATGAAATATTCGCTTGCTAATATATATGGGCCGCTCCATAACAAAACCAGTGATAGTGACATCGCATAAGAAATGACGTAATCATCACTCAAAGATTGACGTCATTTGTGTGTGTGTACGCGGAAGTAAACTTGCATGTTTACACAGAGGTTGATTTGGTTTGTTAACATCATATTCATAGGCGGATGAGATGGAGAGCGACATTCTGTGTTACAAGCCGGTTAATCTGCCCCATTTATTGGAACAAACACGAGCGTTTAAGATTAGAAACAGATATATATGTATATCAATATTTATTTTAACTCTTTTGTTTTTCGTGATTTGTGAATTCCCCCTTTCAATGATCCATTTTTTTTTTTGGAGTTGAAAAAATGTTTCTGAGGTTGATTTGAAACAGTTTTTAACATAGACACGTGCGCATTTTCGTTCATTCTTCTTTTGCTTGGAAAGAATGTTGTATGGAGTACTGGTGTTAGAAAGCCAAGAAACATACGAGTAGGTGAACTGGCCGCCGTGATATTACTGAAAAATTGTTGAAAATGGCATTAAACCCCAATCAATCAATCTCTTTCTTTGGTTTTGATTATATGAAATTTTTGTTTATTGCCATCACCTCAATTTAAAATCAATATTTAATATATCTTAACGCTGTTATGGTGTTATACAAGACTGTATGAAAAAAGTTTATCTGCATCTGCGAAAAGTAAATTGAATAACACATAGCCCTCAATAAGGTTTTGAACTTGTAGTCATAGAAAAACAAAAGTCTATGAAATAAAACCGTGTTAATCGGTTGAAATTGACTTGTTTGTGCTTGCCAATAAAACAAAACTTTTTGGGTGGGACAGAAAACTTAGCCAGGTACTTTATCATATTATTTATAAGCAAAATACTTTATATAAGTCGAAAGTGGGTCATAATTCTTACAAAAACCTTTACTAAATTATGCACTCTTGTCTGTTGGCGGAGGTAATGATGGTAAAAAGATTTTTGTAAGTGTTTAAGCTATACATGTATCTCTAATTGTTTTGAAAAAAATTGATTTGGTATGAACAACTTTACCAAAATTCTAAATAAAAAAGGGCCATAATTCTTAAAAGAAACTTGACAGAGTTATGTTATGTTGTCTGTTGATGGAGGTAATGATGGTAAATAAGTATTGTAAGTGTATAATTATATAAGCTATGTCTCTAATGGTTTTGAAAAAAAGTGGAGTGGTACAAAATACTTAAACAAAATTCTAAATCGAAAAGGGCCATAATTCTTACAAAAACATGGACAGATGTGAAGAAAGGTATAAGATGTAACTATATTCCAAATATGAAAGCACAAGTACTTATTGAGAGAAAAAAAAAATCCAACTTGCCCTAAAACTTTAACCATCCAAAATCATGTTTTTTACCCCAAAAAGAAGGTCAAACTCAGCATCTTCATTTTCTCATGGAGTGGCCCATATATATATGAGCCATAATATGGTGTCCGGGATTTTGTGTTACATCACAGAGTCATTATTTATTCTCCTTTATTTGAAGAACTATGTGTTTTATAGTTTAACAGCATGTCACAAACTGTTAGAAACTACTAAATCTATAAAATAATATGCTATTGATTTCTGAAAGAACTGATAAACTCCTTTAATTAATACTTTTCTTGAGCATTTTCGCCGTGTCCTTCCCGACAAAGGCATGGGAGGACTTTTTGAAAACCAAAACAAACTGTTTTTCTTTATATTTAAAGTTTGGAAACTAATATGTGTGAAATAATAATTTAACAAATTACTTGTAAATATAACTTTAAGATTTAATAGAGCGACGTAAATATGATTTTGATTTGAATATAAAATCCTAGACATTGGCGTAACGAATGTGTCCACCAAGTTACATCACGTCTAAATAGCATCAAAACTCGAAACCTGGACCGATAACCATATTTTCATTGCATTCAAATCACGTGATCACTTACATTCTTTGTTAATGTCGTAAACATGTTGTTCTGGGACAGATATCTTTTATTTGACAGGGAGTCAAAATATATTTATCAAAATGGTGTCTTTTTTTGTTACGCCCTATTATTTTGTTATAATTAATAAATGCTTCGTCGATCACCTAGGAGGAAACTAAATTTTGGCTGTTCTATTTACGACATTAAACATCGCAACAATTTACGACAGTTAGAGACGTTTTACGACAAGAGTGTTTTAAAATGGCGGCTCGAAAATGACAGTCAGACTTCTGAAATTTTGTTACGCCGCCACCAAGCCAATTGCGATCATCTATGGTTGCTTATAATGTATCGCAATGCGTAGTAACTTCCTATTTCGTTATTTAAATTGTCCAGAGATGTTTGCGAACCTATTTAATTCACTACGAAGAACTTGTTATTATTTTTGACTGGGGAAAAAAAATCGCGAATTTTGTCTCTTTTGCCTTGTAACGTTGACTGTCCTGGAAAGCATATTCTACCTCCACAAGCACTTTGCTTACGTAATAAATACATATTTGCATGATTAGTATATTTTAATTTAACTGGAGAATTATTTATACTGAAAATGTTTATGCTATTATATGATTTGTTTATTTTTTTCTAAGGTGTCCTGTTACACACTTATATGAAGTGCACAATTAGTGTCCAGTTACATCATTTTGTGTCCTGTTACACAACAGTTTGTGTCCTGTTACACCATTCTTTGTCTAGTTGTATACTATTAATTATTTCACTAAATAAACCATTTATTTATTGAAATAATTCCAAATAAAGATGGTGAAAATGTAAATTAGATCTAAACAAATTCAACTAGGCAAAATCTTCATAAAATTGATTTATTTCATGGTGTCCTGTGTTACTAACAATACAATTGAATAAGTGTCCAGTTACATCATTTTGTGTCCTGTTACACACCAGTTTGTGTCCTGTTACACACCAGTTTGTGTCCTGTTACATCATGTTGTGTCCTGTTACACCATTCTTTATCTAGTTGTATACTATTAATTATTTCACTAAATAAACCATTTATTTATTGAAATAATTCCAAATAAAGATGGTGAAAATGTAAATTAGATCTAAACAAATTTAACTAGGCATAATCTTCATAAAATTGATTTATTATATGGTGTCCTGTGTTACTAACAATACAATTTAAAACCCACATTTCTCTTTATTTAAAGATAAAAATCTATTTTGTCATTTAGAATTTAACAGCTTTAGATATTGTTCTAAACATATATATAGCATTTAATTTGACAAAAGTCAAATATTACAAAAGAGGACACCACAGTGTTTGTGATGTAACTCAAAATCCGGACACCATATTATGGCTCATATATAATATATATGTGTGTGTGTGTGTGTGTATAATTTAAACACAATCTCATTTAATCAAAATGACATTTGCAGTATTAGGTGACAGTTTCATTAGTATGTTGCCATTTCCGACAGGAATCGCATTCAACAGCCTGGTTATGCTCCAAAACCAGCCTTAAACAATGTAAACAGAGGTATTGTGAACTCATGATGAACATAGTATTATTCTCCTCAACTGAAATACTTAGGAATCAATATAATTAAGATACAATTAAGATACAATTAAGATACAATTAAGATACAATTAATTAAATATGCGGTGCATCAAATAAAGTGACAAAGGCATCTTTCACAGTTGGTAAGACATTCCGATAAAAATTAAGGGTTTTTGCAAACTGTTAAAAATAATACCAACTTTAACTGATTACGTATAGCATGCGTTCTTAATTATCATTGATTATCACACTTCAAACATCAAATGCAATAATATATATGAATTGCCAAAATCATGTAGTTAATATTCCATCATATAAACTTTTATAATGTGAAATGAATACGCAAAGTGAAGTTTTGTGTATTTAATGTGTATACACATATATATATACTAAAACAAGTTACGAGTTACATTTTTCTAGACAAATACAAGATTTGCAGGAATTAATTCAAGGCATGATGTTGGTTACACTAGGGTACGAAATAACCGAAATCGACAGGGTACAAAATAACTAGGGTACGAAACAACCGAAATCGACAGGGTACAAAGTAACTGTATTCCCTAGTTAACTAGTCTATTATTATACACATACATTTATGATCATTTCCAAAGTTACTTTATGACTTCAATATTATTATACCCCCCGGCAATACCCCCCAGCAAACAAAGTTTGGGGGGGTATATAGGAATCGCCCTGTCTGTCCGTCCGTCCGTCTGTCTGTCTGTCCGTATGTCCACATTTCTTGTAAGCACTACTCCTCCTAAACGGCTCAATGGATTTGGTTCAAACTTTACATGAAGGTTACACATCATATGTAGATATGCATGAAGGAAGATCATACGCCTCGGATTCTTCCAAGGGGAGATAATTCGACTTAGAAGTTACCTGCGAGGGACTCCTGTGCACATTCCTCCACATTTCTTGTAAGCACTACTCCTCCTAAACGGCTCAATGGATTTGGTTCAAACTTTACATGAAGGTTACACATCATATGTAGATATGCATGAAGGAAGATCATACGCCTCGGATTCTTCCAAGGGGAGATAATTCGACTTAGAGATTACCTGCGAGGGACTCCTGTGCACATACCTCCACATTTCTTGTAAGCACTACTCCTCCTAAACGGCTCAATGGATTTGGTTCAAACTTTACATGAAGGTTACACATCATATGTAGATATGCATGCAGGAAGATCATACGCCTCGGATTCTTCCAAGGGGAGATAATTCGACTTAGAAGTTACCTGCGAGGGACTCCTGTGCACATACCTCCACATTTCTTGTAAGCACTACTCCTCCTAAACGGCTCAATGCATTTGGTTCAAACTTTACATGAAGGTTACACATCATATGTAGATATGCATGAAGGAAGATCATACACCTAGGATTCTCCCAAGGGGAGATAATTCGACTTAGAGGTTACCTGCGAGGGACTCCTGTGCACAAATATACCTCCACATTTCTTGTAAGCACTACTCCTCCTAAACGGCTCAATACATTTGGTTCAAACTTTACATAGAGGTCACACATCATATGTAGATATGCATGAAGGAAGATCATACGCCTCGGATTCTTCCAAGGGAATTAATTTAACTTAGAGGTTACCTGCGAAGGACTCCTGTGCACATACCTTGTAAGCGCTACTCCTCCTAAAGGGCTCAGTTGATTTGATTCAAACTGTATATGAAGGCTACACATCATATGTAGATATGCATGAAGGAAGATTTTTCTCCTCAGATTCTTCCAAGGAAAGATAATTCAACTAAGAGGTTACAAGGAACTCCTGTGATACCTTGTAAGCGCAACTTAAACTTTACCATTGTATCCGATGCTTTTGGAGGGGAGCGGGGGGTATTCTTCAGTGAGCTTTGCTCACAGTATTTCTAGTTAACATAAGTTCTCCATTAAATTATATCCTAACAAGACTAACTCCATCAGATTCATATAAAACTCTGTTTAAGACTTCCCCCTATTTCCTCCTATTCCCTTCTCCTTAACCTTTCCCTATTATCCCCAGTGTTCTCCCCAGACCCTTATGGCGTATCGGGCCCGCTACGCCTTAAAATAAATAAACATTTAGCGCTACACCTAAAAATTGCCGCTTCAGCTTAATTCCCAAAGCGATACACCTTAAAAATGATTGTGATATGGGTAAAATCACCCTGGTAAAATTAAAGAATGAATTTAAGGAATAAGGGTTTAATTACACACCAATGACTGTTGGCAGAGATAAAGGGTTGTTTAATCACACAAGCATTGTTATCAAACCACCATAGATAAGAGTAGGTCACGTGACTGTCCGATTATTTAGGCCAATCACTATCGAGAATCCATACCCCACCACCCCCAGATTTGACACTCGATCACGCCTCACATCTTCAAGTCAATCAATACTATTTTTCATTTCAAGCAGCTTAGGGGAAAATATTTTCAATTAACAACTTGATAACAGACTAGGATATGATTAAAGAATGTCCCTATATTAAGCCAACTGTTCACAGAAATGAGATTATGTTTTTTCTTTACACGAATCCATAGGAAATTCTTTTTTAATTGCCGATTTATTTGTTGCCATATTGGCCTAAAGTTAAGTTTGTTTGCCCCCTTTTGTTTTTTTACCGACCCAATAACATTTATTGCAAAAATCGTTGGAAGAATTTTTTTATTTTGCTCTATTGTTTTCCTTTCGTATGGTGAGAAAGAATGAAGATAAACATGGATGTATAGACCTTTCTATAAATAACTCACTCAAATAGTGTAACTAGTATGTTGATCACGTGATCAGTGTGTATTTGTTGCTTCATCCAATGGAGTCGCTTTCTACTTGAAGAAATAACACCACGTGATATTTTCCGCAGGCAATACAGATCACGTGATTTTTTTTTCGCGCGCTTTCTTGAAGCTGTAGTTAACATCTCCTTATTTGGAAATCTATTTACACAGGAAAGAATTTACAGGGTTCGAATTTAAGCTCGCATACTCGCGAATTGCGAGTGAAATTTTTGGGCCGAATATTACGCATTTCTAATCGTCGATATTTACAGGGTTATTTCTTTGACAAATCGCGGTAATTGCAGTTAATTTTCGAGATTTACCGAGTGGCTGGGTTTGCAATATTAGCGGAAGTTTATACATGTCTTGTGCGCATGCTTATTCAACGGCCCCAATATTTATGACGTTTACCGCATACATTTGGCATACATTTGGGCTTTCGTAAGTCTAAAATTAGTTTTGATTTACATATCGCAAATACGATTGGCTGGAATGGTCACGTGTAGATTTTGGGTTTTTCCCAAATTGTATCTACAGAGATAGAAGAAATGGATGTTGTCGCACCCTCTACATAATAAAAAGGGCTGTGACCTATCCAAAAAGTCATTTCTGTATTTATATGTTTACACTTGCCACAAAAAACATTGATACGATAGAACTCTCAAATGGAGAGCATATATGCAAAACAACAAGGTCACCGATTTAGGTCAGTCACTGAAACAGGGCAGATTGTACGATTTATATGTCATTCAACATTCATATTAGTTTATTAATCCTCCCCTCCCAAAAAATAGATATTTTTACGACCTACCGACCCACCTCTAAAAGGGCAAAGACACAATTATATTTTACATGTTATGTTACAAAATTTTAATAAATGTATATCAAGTCTGTTGAAATTATCAAATCATCTATTTTACATGAACTATTTTAATGTGTATTGTCACTTTCCACCTTATCCACTCTTGAAGAATTTCTTTTCACCATTCTATCATTCAAACAAGAGGCCCATGAGGGCCTATGCTCTACTGGTATGGTTCTTTGGTCATTTTTAATCCAGAGCATGTATGTATGGTGAAGATCGGATAGTAAATGGAGGCTCTTTTGTGTTCACAAGCTGTATTATAGCAATTTTTACAATTTCATGTGCCATAATCCAGTCTTGCATGGGCAGATCTAGCTGGTTTTCAAAAGGAACCAAGCTCTCATCAATATTTAACTACTATCTAAGTTTGGTGAAGATCATATAGTAAATGGAGCCTCTATTGTGTTCACATGCTCAATTATAGCAATTTGGACCATTTCAAGGGCCATAATCCAGTCTTGCATGGGTGGATCTGGCTGGTTTACGAAAGGAACCGAGCTCTCATGGATATCTTACTACTGTATAAGTTTGGTTGAGATACAATCAAAAGTGAAGACTGTATCGTGTTAACAAGCTCTTTTATAGCAATTTTGAGCATTTCAAGGGCCATAATCCAGTCATGCATGGGCGGATCTGGCTGGTTTTCAAAAGGAACCGAGCTCTCATGGATATCTAACTACTGTATAAGTTTAGTTGAGATACAATCAAACGTGAAGACTGTATCGTGTTAACAAGCTCTTTTATAGCAATTTTGACCATTTCAAGGGCCATAATCCAGTCATGCATGGGCGGATCTGGCTGGTTTTCAAAAGGAACCGAGCTCTCATGAATATCTTACTACTGTATAAGTTTGGTTGAGATACAATCAAAAGTGAAGACTGTATCGTGTTAACAAGCTCTTTTATAGCAATTTTGACCATTTCAAGGGCCATAATCCAGTCATGCATGGGCGGATCTGGCTGGTTTTCGAAAGGAACCGAGCTCTCATAGATATCTAATTACTGTATAAGTTTGGTTGAGATACAATAAAATGTGAAGACTGTATCGTGTTAACAAGCTCTTTTATAGCAATTTTGACCATTTCAAGGGCCATAATCCAGTCATGCATGGGCGGATCTGGCTGGTTTTCGAAAGGAACCGAGCTCTCATAGATATCTAACTACTGTATAAGTTTGGTTGAGATACAACCAAAAGTGAAGACTGTATCGTGTTAACAAGCTCTTTTATAGCAATTTTGACCATTTCAAGGGCCATAATCCAGTCATGCATGGGCGGATCTGGCTGGTTTTCGAAAGGAACCGAGCTCTCATGGATATCTAACTACTGTATAAGTTTGGTTGAGATACAATCAAAAGTGAAGACTGTATCGTGTTAACAAGAAATTGTTTACGGACGCACGGACGCACGCACGCACGCACGGACGACGGACAAATCGCCACGACATAAGCCCTTCTGGCCTTTGGCCAGTAGAGCTAAAAAATGAATACTCTTATATTTTATTAGATTTTTTATTCATACACTCACTGATCTGCTCAAGACTGCATTTGATTCCAAGTTAATTTCAGTCTTTTATTTGCTCAGGAAATTGAATTTAAGGCTCTCCATTTCAAGGAAACCCAGGAGCTTCCAGGGGTCTTCGCCCCCTGGTCCCCCACAAGGGCCCTGCCCTTGACCCGTAAGGGGGCCTAACACGGCCCCCTTAACCCCCGGCGAAACCCACTACAGCTTCAAAATATTCTGGGGAGAACCCTGATACATGACCCTTTAATCTGAAAGTTGACCAAGCAAATACTTGTTATTATTTCATTTCCTTTGTCCACCCTTTCCTTTCCCGTAATAATTTGCAATTTAAAAATTATAAAATAACTTTTCGAAAGATTGAATAATTCCTCAAGACGCTTTATTATAGCCTTTTAACCCTTTCCCACATACAACAAACCGGCAACAGACGACTTTAAAAACATCTCAGCAAAAAGACGAAAACTCTATAAATGAAGGTTTAATTACCGTTACAAATAGAAAACGTTGGGACAAACGGAGAAATTGCTATTTTTGAGCAATTTCTCCTTAACTTGTCACAATGTTTTCAAAATTCGTCTGCTGCAGATCGAGGCGTCTGAAAGCATCTATATCTGGTAAAAGGTTAAATAATATATAATTATATTATAAATGACATTAATCTTTTTAACTGCTTGGACCATTTTGCAAACTGAACATTTATTGTCAAAAGATAATTAGATAATTGTCTATTATTTTATAAATGATTGTAAATAGTTTCATTGGAATCAGTCTTGAAAGCATCATTGTTATTTCATAACTATTTTAAATGATATTTTTCAGATAACGTTTTCCCACTAGCAGACACATTTTGATGCTCCTTAACTGTAGCACAAGGAGAAATTGCTAATAATGAGCAGTCTTTTGCCAGAATGTTTTTGACTTTAACAATCAAATTAATACACATTTTTTGTAGAAGTTTTGCATACATGGGAAATGGTTATTTACTCAAATTTTTATAAGTAAGGTCTTGTGATATGTTTTTGCTTTCCCCGCCATTCTTTAAATGCATCTTCTTCAGTAAAAAACTTTCACCTTTTGTCAATTTTTTTTAAACTCAGTTTTGATTTGATATGACTTCATTTATATTGTTAATAATTTCTGTGTTACTTCTTTGAAAAATTTGCAAAACAAATTTCAGGTTGTTCACAGTACACTGAATGTTATGCTCTTTCAATGATTTCAATTTTGGAAAGTTTGCAGGGATGTGTACTACTTTAAGTCTACTAAATAAAGACTTTAATTCAAGTTATGAGTGAATGCTTTATGAAACATTGTGACACATGTACATGTATATATTAGTGAAATCAATTTACATTTTGACTACTCAATTAATGCTTTTGTTTATCCTTTTCCCACATACAGGACTTTCTGAAGCTTCTGCAGCAGACGTTTAAAAACATTGAGGAAAAAGAAGAATTTAATCAATTGGAGTAATTTCTTTATACAATAATTGTTCCTTTATCTATAAACAATATCAATACTAAATATTAAATGTTTTCAAAGTCGTCTGCAGCAGATTTGTTGTATGTGGGGAAGGGTTATCTGCAAGTATTCAAATGATGCAAATTTTAATATTCAATATTTCACTTTAATGTTTAGTCAGTACCAATAATATCTATCATTGAAACTTGTTGAAATCTCAATTAGATGACAACTTGGTCCAATTAAGGCTTCAGATTTATGGTTGCCCTTAAAGTTAATTTGTTCCTGAACAAGTTGATGGGTAAATTTTTTATCAGAGCAACAGTCGACAACAAACTTCATTAAAATTTAATTCAATTTGCAATATTTTATTATGTTGATCAAACCTTTTTAAAAGATGCATCATGACATATTTCTTTTCACTTGAGAGATGTCATTTGTTAAGAGCAAGGATCTGCAATACCACAATTGGCATAACATTTTTTTAACTAAAAGGTAATTATATTCTATATTGTATTGTTTGATGTTTTATGACGCTTTCATAAATCGTTCAGTTATATCACGCAAATTCCTACCACTACACCACTAAAGCCATAGTATCAAAGTATCTGATGAAATATTTAGAGCCATCCTGAACCACATACACATATTTTTTGTTAGTTCTTTAACCCTTTCCCTCATACGACAATTCTGCAGCAGACGACTTTGAACATATTTTGTCAAATAACGGAAAATCTCTATAATTGAATGGATAACCTAAAAGTGGAAAACATTGTGACAAAAGGAGAAATTGCATGTTTTGTGCAATTTCTTCTTTTGTTACTATGTTTTCAAAAAGCTGTCTGCTGCAGATGCGTCAGAAAGCATCTATATGAGGGAAAGGGTTAAGTAACTCAATGTGTCATTGAAAGATGAGGATTTTAATTTCCGTAATTTTTTTTATGTTATTTTCAGATGCACTTTGATCCTTTTTTTGTAATATTCTAAATTTATATATATATATAGGTTCTCAAATTTATGGAGAAACTGTCCATAGTGACATCATCATTTAATTACAGACTGTGACATAAAAATATTTTTCTTCCTGTCGCACGTTTCCACATTAAAATAAAAGGATTTTGTTTTTAAAAAAGTACTGTTCATGTATTGTTATAATTATAAAAGTACATCATGTAACTATTTATAGTATCAGGTTGTTTCTCCCTGATTACCCCTTCACTGACTTAAGAGGTGCATCGTTCTTGGCTGATCTGCCGAAAAAGGTAAGACGTTTCTGCCCATTTTGCAAAATATTTTATTATTTATTAAAAAAAAAAATCTTAAGTTTAAATATCATTTAATTGAGTGATTGGGGTTTAACGCCGTTTTTAACAATTTCTCAGTCATATCACAGCGGCCAGTTCACCTACTCATGTGTTTCCTGGTTTTCTCACACCTGAGTACTCCACACAACAATCTTCCCAAGCAACTGGCTGCTTTTCCACATAGACTTAGCCCATTGGTGGAAGACGAATGACGCATGTCGCAATGACTTTTGTCAAATGTCGGAAAGAAAGTTGGCCGAGCCGGGATTCAAACTCACAACCCCTGGATTGACAGCCCGCGTCGTTACCGACTGAGCTACCAGGACTCGGCAATATCATTTAATAAATGTTGATAGCCTTTTAAATACTAGAAAACAAATTTTAATGATAACAGTTATGACCAATCTAACAGCTTCGGCTATTATTCCCTTTGATGTTCAGCTTCTTGAACTAGTCCAGGTTGCGATATTATATTTTGACTGACAATGCAATATGTAACGGCGATATATTGCAACTACTCCTTGAACATGATTGTGTATTTCACGGAATCGCTCCATTTTTTTGTAACTTATTTTATATATATATATATAATACAGTCTTGCTGTTGTGACAATAGGAGAAATTGTTCATTATGCCTTGTAAACATCTACAATATATGCATTGTTCATTTTGTTGAAATATTGAGACTACTCTTTACAAATGGCCCTAAATAGATACAAATACATGCATATTAATTGAACAGAGCTGACTGGCAATAGGTAAATTTCTTCTTTTGTCACAATGTTTTCCAAGTCTCTATTCGGATAATTCCAGGCCAATAACAGTACTTAATGGTTCATATTCTTGACTTTGGACTAATTTTTTACCAAATAAAATATTATCAATGCAACTCTTAAAGGTTTAAATCAATAAATGCGAAGGAAATACTGGGTGAAACAACACAGATTCCTATTACCAGGGATGTAGATACTCTATGTCCTAGTCTAAGTTTCTGTACTAGGGTTGCCATTTTATATTTTGACTATTCGCATCCTATAATGACATATGTAACGTTGATATATTGAGACTTCTAACAGTAAAACTGATTTGTTGAATCTTGGAAAATAGATGTAATAAGCCATCCAACACTGTTATAAACGTTTTATAAATTTATGATTTATATATATACATGTAGTGAGCAATTTCGACAATGAGCCAGTTCCCTGTGCTTAAATGTATCAGGGATAATATGTAATACACGTTCCCTCAATGGGCTTCCAGAGTTTCCAACCCCAAGACTTTTCAACCCCAGTTTCCTAAGAGTTTTCGACCCCATTATCGGTTTATATTGGTGTGAAATGATGATGGTTCTTTTGTTGTATAATCACTACATTTTGATAATGTTTATTTTAATAAAGTATGTTACATTGAAATAAAAATGTATGTTAAAATTTTGATAAAAATGTTGTATAATGATTGTGCTTTTATATGTTGTAAATTCCCTAAATTGTTTTGATAATGTAAAATTAAATGATTATTATTTCTTTATAGTAAATTTAATTGTTGTTTACACTACTATTGATGCATTTATCGAAAGACTTAAATAATCGTTAATTGCGCTGAAATTAAACAAGGTTTCATCTTTTCATCGTTTGTGTGTATCATGTGCTACTAACAAAGTTAAAGAAACACATTGTTAGTTGCGCTTATATTAAGCAATTAATATAATACATGTTAAACTTTGTTAGTAGCACCTGAGTGTATGTATTGGGATTCGCTCTAGATATATCCCTTATTGTCAGGCTTTTCTGTCTGTCTGTCTGTTTGTAGTGCAAGCAACGCTCCACAGCCCAAACCGACAGGCCGATTTCGATAAAACTTGGTGAACAGGTGCCATAGGTGCTAGGAGACTGCGCGTTTGAGTTTCGTTGCTATGAACCCACCCGTTGCTATGCAGCTAGCAAAACGCTAAAATATGCAAAGGCGAATCCCACGTCGCCTACCGGCTTGTATATATAATCAACTGCCTATACTACATTTTCATTGAAATTGTTGACAATTTCGTGAAACTCTGTTCAGAATTGTTAAAGTTATAATAAATTGGATTATTTTTTTGTTACTTGCAATGTGACTTTAAGAAATTGGCTTATTTTATTGTTACTTGTGACTTGTGTTAGTGTGAAAATGCCCGATTTATGTATTGAGTGTTGTGACCCCGTTCGTCCACTACAACATGGCATCACGTGCGCTATATGTGATATATGGCAACATCGAATATGCAATACCGGTAAGTACCATTACAAGATATATTTCATGCCATATATACTAATTTTTACTAAAATTAATGACAGATTCAATACAAACTGTGGGACGATTCGACTGACATGTATTGTGATATGTGGTTCATAGGTTGCATTTTTTTGGAAAGACTGGACAGAATTTAATAAAGGTATAATAAACAATCAAATATATTGTGTTTGAAGTGCTACAAATTGAATAAAGGTATGGCACATACGATTGAACATGAAGGTGGGACAGGGGCTCTACCCATGTACGTTCTAGTGAATCTACTACAGAAAGAGGCCAAACTGGTGAACATCAACATGCATCTGGTAATGACTAATGTATTATGGGAGTCGGACGTCAGAGAAGACCAGCCTTAACTGCGCTATGGACGCTTCAATCTTCAAGCTGTTGGACGAATATGATGACCACGAGATCGTATGTGAAAAGTTCCTCAAACAGATAGGAGATATCTACGGGCGTTGAATCACTTTTGTGTGTAAAACCATCCATTCACACCTATATAAACCGATAATGGGGTCGAAAACTCTTAGAAAACTGGGGTTGAAAAGTCTTGGGGTCGAAAACTCTGGCTACCCCTGAATGTATGTAACAAGAAACATGTATGTTTACGTTACGAAATAAAGAGTTAGAATCTTGAATCTACGATGAATTAAAGAAGTGTGACATGTGCTTGATCCAATGTACATTGTACTTGGAAAGAATGTGACCAACTTCACAGTTTGGTTCGGACACACTTTTGTGTTTCACACTCCAATATCTACGTGCAAACAATATCAAAGAGAAATACTCATTAAATCTTACCTTAAAACGCTGCCATCAGAAATATAACTCGATAACTAATGTTTAAACAATTGGACAATATCTATTCAAAGATCGCGCAAATTTTATCCTCTTACAATTTCCCTATTTTTAGCAAAACAAGTCTGGACACGATTACCAATTCTTTTAATCGCAACTTTTTGGACGAGAATTTGAGGCCGAATAGTTTGGAGTCTTCCTATTCGATCAATTGTGACGCGCCATGAGATTTTTGGGCCAAATGAGGCACGTCGTATTAAAGGGTTTAATGTATGTTTTGGTACAGTTATAAGAGTATAACACGAAATTGCCTAATTACTCAGCAAATAATGCCCGAAGGGCATTATGTCAGCTGTGTAATTTGGCTATTTCGTGTCATACTCATATAACTGTACCAAAACATACATTAAACCCTTATAATTGCAGTTTAAGAAAAAAACAGCTATTTTTCATCGAAAGAATTGTTTGAAAAGGGACATATAAATTGAAAATTGGGATCTCTTTTTTATGTTCTTTACGCCGATAACATGATCTAATACTAGGAAAATTACCTAATACTAGGAAAATGACGTCACGTTAACGTTTTGACGTCATACGTTAGTCGCTTTGGCGCCAAAACCCGTAAATTTCATCTAGAAATATTGTAAACGTTAAGTACATTTTTATCGAAATACGCCTCATAAGTCACTTTATGTGATAGATATAATATCTCATGAGTGTTATTTATTATTACTTTTAAAAAATTAAGCTGAAATTGACCTCGGCATAATTATTTGTGGCATTGTTTACGGTTAACTGTCGTAATTAAAGGTATTTTCCGAAAGTAGTTCCGTGAACTGGTCATGTGATCAATTGCAGTTATTGGAAAATAAACGCAATTCCTTTTAGTCACGTGATCGGTTTTGAACCAATCAAAACGAGCGATTCACCGTGCTTTAAAAGCAACTGCAATTATTCCTTAATAAACGTCATTAAACAACGTCGTTTATTTTTTCAATTTTGATGAGTTATTTCTACCTTAATTTGGTGCAGGGTGAGTTTATACTCAGTGTTTGGTGTAATACACGAGTTGGCAGCAAAGAAAACTTACCAAATGATCAAGAAATAAACTCTTAAACCCTTGTTCACCCCATTTTGAAATTATTTCCCTTGAATATTCTTACTTCCCTTATCGACCTTCACCTCCACAACCTGTTGTTATTAAATTTTCTACACGGGTAGCGATTTGTTTTTTGTGTGGTATCGCGATGAAGACTGAACAGATTGTAGAAAGGATTATGTGAAGGTACGTTGCATTTTATTATATCAATACATCTTGGTTTATATGGATGAAATTCCCCCAATTAATATTCGATTTAATTAGAAAAGAAAATTGCACTGATGTGACCCGGAAGTGAAACAAATGTCAGTTGTTTGTTTATTTCGTCTGTCTATCTCAAGTAAAGTTTAATAGATAGTTTTAAAATACTCATTTCACTCATGAATTCTGTTGAAAATGGGAGATAGTCAGCAGTCTACTGCAAGTACAATTCCCTATGAATTAATTAACTACGACCCGGATTTTATTGATGAACTTGAAAATGTAAATTTGTTGTATTTTGGACACGAAGAGATAGTGGATGAAAATAGAGAAAGCGATAGCAGTAGTTATTCAGACTCAGATTCAGATAGTGATACTTTGTCAAATGATTTTTGTGACATTCTTCCTGCCCATGCTTCAGAAGAGTCTAAGCAAAAACATTTTCAAAAAAATGGCTGTGGCTGTGTTCGCCTTTATGGTAAACCATGTAGTCAAGTTTTAAGTTGGGAGGAACTTAAAGACTACAGACTCAGTTGTCTTGAAAGAACAAAATTTGAGGTTGATTTTATGGTTAAGGTGCAGCTTTTCCATCATAGACAAAACAGTGAACTTACAGATTCCTGCAAACATAAAGCTAAAGAAAGAGAGAGGGTCAGGCAAAATTATTTTTTTGGAGGAAAAAAAGTGTGTAGAGAAGTGTTTGTATTTGCTCATGGTCTTAATAGGAAAACTGTTGATGCAATTGCTAAGTCCATTGATCAAAATGGTTTAGAGCCCCGTATTCATGGAAATAAAAACAGAATTCCTAAACATGCCCTTACATTGTCAGATGTAAACAAAATTAAACTTTTCCTGACAACTTATGCCTGTAATAATGGACTTCCATTACCAGGTAGACTGCCCAAATTTAGAAACGAAAAATACATACTCCTCCCATCGGACAAAAATAAAGCTGATATACACTCAATGTATTGTGAATCTGCTGACAGCCTTGATTACAGGAAAGTTTCTTTGTCAGAATTCAAAAAAATTTGGCTGGAGCAGTGCCCTTACCTGTTAGTTATGAAACCAGCAACAGACCTTTGTGTTAAATGTCAAAAACATGTGCATGAAATCTCTCATTGTGGTAATTTGACGGAGGAAGAAAAGGCTGAAAAGCTAGAAAAGTACCAAAAACACTTAGATCATGTTAAATGTCAGAGAGACCACTACAGGGAGCAATGTTTAACAACAAAACAAGTATTTGATGAACTTCCAGCACAGGAAAAAATCAGAGGTACAGTTATTAATACAGGTTGAGACTTAGTGTTATAATATAACATATATATATATACACGTTTATTCAATTTATTCTGTACCTGTGTTGGGGAGGTGAACATGGGTAGATATGCTACAATGTAATACACACATATGAATATGGGCAAGAATTCACTATTGGAATTCTTGGTGTCAACACTCTTATTCTGTATGTAGTATCAATTAAGTACAGATTTAGAAAAAAAATTAAGACATTTATTTACACATTTATACCTTACACATCCTTTTGTAAAAAAAGAATGAACTTAAAATGTATTGGCACCGAGAAAAAAAGCCTTAAAACACCATATTTAAGGTTTTAGTGTGACAAAAAGTGTGACATTTTGTACATGCCCTTTAATGTGTGTGTATAACAGCTTTATTTTACCTCATTTTAGTGTGTAGTTGATTCAAAACTTATATCTAATAATCAAATTTTCCTAAAACATCAATCCAGTGTATTTGTCTGCAACAATCTTTTTACAAAAAAAGAATGAAAATTGACATGTGCGTGTAACATTTGGTGTCAAACATTGTTACACGCGTACATTTATCAAACAAACATAAATTGCAGCACCCAAGGACTTACATTTTTGCCTTATAGTATGCTTTCTTTACCCAGTTGATGAAAAAAAAAACACTTTCTTTAAATCTGTGTGTGACTTATGATAGGAAGGCCCAGCAAAATGTCTTAAATTTTGGTGTCAAATAAATCTTACAAATTTTGATCAAATAATTCAATAATGGAATGCTTCCAGTTGTTTTAATTTAATAACATTTACAAATTATTGGATGATTTAAAAATCTGTAATAATATGAATTCATATTATAATGTATGGCAAAAAATAAACTGACTTCAAAATGTGCATGTAACGTTGACAAGGTGTTACATACACCATACTTTTTTAAAATTTCAATTATTTGCTTCTCTTTAGACAAGCATCTCCAATCACTGGCTATGCTTTTTGGTAGAACATTTTATAAATAAAAAAAATTAAAAAACAATTTATTTCAATCAGAAACAACAACCTTTGATGTGTGTGTGTAACTGTTTAATTTGACACAAACGTGTCCATGTTACATGCATCAAGCATAGCCGTATCTTCTATACAGCAGCTGACAGGCTAAACTATTTAATTTAGGAATATTCTACTCCTGACAATTAATCTCTGAACCACAAAACAACATATTAAATTTCAAATCTAAATGAATAAAATTACTTTTCAAATTTGTATGTAACATTGACAACAATTCTGTCAATGTTACATGCAACAATAAATATAACAGTATAATATTAATAAATTCATAATTTACAGATGTTTGAAGTTATTTGATATATTGCATCACATGCTTTTGCTACAAGTAAAAAAAAAAAAAAAAATAATATTGTATATAACAGAAATAAATGAGATTTCTAAATGTATGTAACTATTTCAGTTGACACGAAAGTGTCAATGTTACATACTTCAAATATCTGGTAATCAAACATACAAAGTAGTAAATACAACCTGAATCAGAAGACCTGGTCACAACTTCTAACATATAATCCACAAACCAAAGAAGATTTTATATGTTTAATGGATATAAATGACATTTTAATATATGGCTTTCAACGTGTCAATGTTACATGCATCAAATGGAGCTTTATTTTTATTTTTTAGGATGTTTACTTATAAAATTCATTCACAAAAAACACACTGACCCCAACAGCCATGAAATAGGCTAAGACAGAAGCAAGATATATTATTTGAAACAAACATAAGTTTGCACAAACTTTACAAGTGTAACATTGACACCAACCATATCTTTTTGCTATTTTTTCTGTTAAACGACAAGACAGTATTTCTTATTCAAACGGTAAATGTTGGAACAAACTCCAACATCATTTCACACCATAGCAAAAATTAGATCCTCTTTCAATTATATGAGATATGAACAATTGAAATAATATTGGTGTCAATGTTACATACTTCATATATCAATAAATATGACATTTAAAGAAGACAAGATGACATATTTTTAAAAAAGACTCTTGGTTTTAGATGTCTTGCTAGAAGAACTTGGTAGTAAAGCATTTTATAAAATAAATAAAGGTGATCTATTTTTTTGTTTCAATGTCACACTTTGTGTTGCATTAGTGAATTCTTGCCCATATACCAGTTAACAGTATACATGCATAACCAACATTTTAACGCACATGGCATATAACTGTTAACAGGTCAAAAACGTACTGTTAGGATGAGACAGTAAGAAATTGCCAATGATGAGTATATGAGAATTTAACATTACAAAGACACATGAGGTATACTAATACATGTATAACATATATATATAAGATTTATGTGCTGTAAAAACATTTGTGCTTTTTCAACTGTTTAACAACATATATACAAATATATCAGATATGACATGTTATTAATGAACATGCATATTAACCTTTTCCCTCATACAGACGCTTTCTGACACCTCTGCAGCAGACGGCTTTTTGAAAACATAGTGACAAAAGAAGAAATTGCACAAAACGTGCAATTTCTCCTTTTGCCACAATGTTTTCCACTTTTAGTCATAGGTTATCCATTTAATTATGGAGATTTTCTATGTTTTGACAAAACGCGTTCAAAGTCGTCTGCTGCAGAATTGTCTTATGAGGGAAAGGGTTAATGAAACAGACATGATGTAAACAAAATTATTTGCTATATTTCTAAAATATATTTGATGTTTCTATTCAGATGATTGTCTGACAAATCATCATATCATAATTCATATATATATTGATAACTGTGGGGTTATATTTTCAGGTCAAAGTCCATCTGTAAATGAAGTTGATTTGCATTACAGCTTTGACTATGCCCAGCAGGTGTTTTATCCAACCTATGCGCAACAAGTAGGTCCCCTGTATTTCAAGACACCACGGAAGTGCCAGTGCTTTGGAGTTTGCTCTGAGTCATCAGGTAACAGAACACAATTTATATAAATTAACCCTTTCCCACATACAGCACATCTGCAGCAGACGACTTTGAATGTATTTTGTTAACAAATAGAAAATCTCCATAATTGAATGGATAACCTATGACAAAAAGTGGAAAACATTGTGCCAAAAGGAGAAATTGCACGTTTTGTGCAATTTCTTCTTTTTCACTATGTTTTCAAAAAGCCGTCTGCTGCAGAGGCGTCAAAAAGCGTCTATATGAGGGAAAGGGTTAACCCTTTTCCACATACAACATTTCTGCTGCAAACGACTTTGAAAACATCTTGAAATAACTATGGAAAATCTCTGAAAATAAAAGTACATAATTGAATAGAGTTGAAGCGTTTTGAGCAATTTCTTCTTTTGTCACCATGTTTTCCAAAAACAGTTTGCTGAACGGGCATCAGAAAGCGTCTTTATTTGAGAAAGGGTAAAACATTTGTTCTAGTAATTTAATATATCTTCCATGCATTCCTGTTTGAATAATTCTGCTGTCATTTAACAAAAAGTTATTTGTTTTCCTCAGGTAATATACTTAACACTTTCCCTCATACAACAATTCTGCAGCAGACGACTTCGAACGTATTTTGTCAAAACATGGAAAATCTCTATTATTGAATGGATAACCTATGACAAAAAGTCGAAAACATTGTGGCAAAAGGAGAAATTGCACGTTTTGTGCAATTTCTTCTTTTGTCACTATGTTTTCAAAAAGGCGTCTGCTGCAGAGGCGTCAGAAAGCGCCTATATGAGGGAAAGGGTTAATTTTCCTATTAAATTCATATTTTAGGTTCCCAGATTTTCTACCTAGTTGATGAGGCACATTATGTTGGGAAAGGGGCAAACAGTGTGGCTTCAATGCTCCATCACCATTTTCAGCACCAAGGGTATGGGGAAAAGAAAGCACACCTGCACATGGACAATTGTAGTGGGCAGAACAAAAATAATGCAGTAATTGGGTAGGATTTGTGTTTGATTCTGTTGATATTGTATATTTAAAATCTTGCTATCAGGGTGAGATAAATAATCAATTACACTGCAATGATTTGACCCCGATGATATTGTTTGATGTATTGATACCAGTTTATTTATTTCATGAAAAATCATATATGAGATAAAATGAAATGAAATTTTATGACTGAACACTTTCTCACATACAACAAATCTGCAGCAAACGACTTTGAAAACATCTAGCCAAAAACATGGAAAATTCACATAAATGAATGTATGATTATTGAGCAATTTCTTCTTTTGTCACATTGTTTTCAAAAGTCATGTACTGCAAACGTATCAGAAAGAGTATATATGAGGAAAAGGGTTATGTTGCATACGTTTTAGCTTGACTTTTCGAAGAAAAGGCTAGATGTACTACTCGCCTTATTAAGTTTTTTGTACCAATACACTCAGAATTTTGGTTAAGTTTTTTGTACCAATTCATTTTTTTGTCAAAACCATTACAGATATTGCTTTGAAACTTACATCTCTTATTTACCATCATTACCTCCATCAACAGACAAGAGTACATAACTCTGTCAAGGGTTTTGTAAGAATTATCGCCCTTTTTCGACTTAGAATTTTGGTAAAGGTTTTTGTGCAAATTCAATTTTTTGTCAAAACCATTATAGATGCTTTGAAACTTACATTGAAACACTTATTCACCATCATTTCCTCCATCAACAGACAAGAGTACACAGCTCTGTCCATGTTTTTGTAAGAATTATGACCCTTTTTTGACCCACCCCACTTTTTTTCAAAACCATTAGAAATATAGCTTATACACTTACAATACTTATTAACCATAATTACCTCCATCAACAGACAAGAGTACATAGCTCTGTCAAGTTTATTTTAAGGATAATGGCCCTTTTTAGATCACCTAGAGCCAAAGGCTCAAGGTGAGCTATTCTGACCACAGGACCAACTTCATCCAAACTTCACAGGAATGTTCCTTTGGTGGCCCTCTTTCAAAATTGTTCAAAGATTTAAATTCCATTGAGAACTTTGGTTGTCAGAAAGGGGGCAAAATGTCTGAAGGGCTTATGTCGTGGCGATTTGCCGTCCGTCCGTAAACAATTTCTTGTTAACACGATACAGTCTTCACTTTTGATTGTATCTCAACCAAACTTATACAGTAGTTAGATATTCATGAGAGCTCGGTTCCTTTCAAACACCAGCCAGATCCGCCCATGCATGACTGGATTATGGCCCTTTAAATGATCAAAATTGCTATAAAAGAGCTTGTTAACACGATACAGTCTTCACTTTTGATTGTATCTCAACCAAACTTATTCAGTAGTTAGATATCCATTAGAGCTCGATTTCTTTCGAAAACCAGCCAGATCTGCCCATGCATGACTGGATTATGGCCCTTGAAATGGTCAAAATTGCTATAATAGAGCTTGTTAACACGATACAGTCTTTATTTTTTATTGTATCTGAACCAAACTTAAACAGTAGTTAGATATCCATGAGAGCTTGATTCCTTTCGAAAATAAGCCAGATCCGCCCCATGCATGACTGAATTATGGCCCTTGAAGTTATCAAAATTGCTATAATAGGGCTTGTTAACATGATACAGTCCTTATTTTTTATTGTATCTCAATCAAACTTATACAGTAGTTAGATATTCATGGGAGTTTGGTTCATTTCTAAAAAACGGCCAGATCTATCCATGCATGGCTTGGTTATGGCCCTTGAAATTGTCAAAATTGCTATAATACAGCTTGTGAACACAATAGAGCTTCCATTTACTATCTGATCTTCACCAAACTTAGATGGTATTTGAATATTGATGACATATTGGTTCCTTTTGAAACAAGCCAGATCAATGCCAGTAGAGCATAGACCCTCATGGGCCTCTTGTTTTAAGTCCTTGTCTGATATTAAGAAAATTGAATAGGAACCTTACTTCAGTGATCATCTACTTAATTTGTTCAAGCCGTATTGATTGGTAACACAATCATAGCAACCTTGCGTAATCACAAAATGTTCCTTTGATGGTCATCTTTCAAAATTCTTCAAAGACTTACATTTTGTTTTACTGGCAAGCACTAAAAAGTTGAGTGTGCTGTCCTCCGACAGTTCTTGTTCAAAATATTTTGATTGTTTCAGGTATGGTATGTGGCGCACAATGGTAGGCCTACACAAAGAGATTGAATTCAATTGCATGGAAGCTGGGCACACGAAATTTAACCCAGACTGGCATTTTGGGCTTTGGAAGGTATATAATACATTTGTACTTCACATTGAAATGATGGCATACATGTTCTTTAATTATGCCCCCTTCGAAGAAGAGGGGTATATTGCTTTGCACATGTCTGTCGGTCGGTCGGTCGGTAGGTCGGTCCGTCTATAGACCAAAGCTTGTCCGAGTGATAACTCAACAATGCCTGGACCTATGGGTCAAAGGTCAAGGTCACAGTGACCTTGGAACACAAAAACCCTTTTTAAGCTTGTTCGAGTGATAACTCAACATTGCCTGGACCTATGGTCCTCAAACTTGACTTGAAGGTTGGGCCTGACCAGTAGATGAACCCTATTTTTTTTTAGGTCATGGGGTCAAAGGTCAAGGTAACAGTGACCTTGAACACAAAAACCCTTTTTAAGCTTGTCCGAGTGATTACTCAACAATACCTGGACCTATGGTACTCAAAGTTGACTTGGAGGTTGGGCCTGACCAGTAGATGAACCCTATTAATTTTGAGGTCATTGGGTCAAAGGTCAAGGTCACAGTGACCTTGAACACAAAAACCCTTTTTAAGCTTGTCCGAGTGATAACTCAACAATACCTGGACCTATGGTACTCAAAGTTGACTTAGAGGTTGGGCCTGACCAGTAGATGAACCCTATTTATTTTGAGGTCATTGGGTCAAAGGTCACGGTCACAGCAGAAAACTTCAAAACGTTAAAAACATTTAGTCAAGAATATGGAAACTCTTTACAAATGGATAACCAATCATTGAATTATGTTGGAAACAGTGTGGCAAAAAAAGTAATTATTCATTATGAGCATTTTCACATTTTCCCGCAATGTTTTCAAAGGTTGTCTGCTGCAGATGTGTTTTAAAATGCCTACATGAGGGTAAGGGTAAACACTTTTGGCTGTAATGAAGTCTATATCCATTATTGTTATCACCATTTTAAAGCATCGCCTCTTCTTCAGGTAAGATGGAGACACTCCACAGTGGAGACCCCAGAGGATATTGCCAGGACTGTGACAGAGTCTTCCAGAAATGGGCATAACATCCCACAATTGGTAGATGACCCAAACAAGCCAGTTATTTTCTTCGACTGGGTTTCTTTTTTAAAGAAGCTTTTCAGGCCTATTCCCAGTCTAAAGAAATACCACCACTTCAGGTTTGTGTTATATTATATCAGTTTCAAACAGGAACATCTTGTCACACATTTGATGCTACAGTCATAACATAATTGTTTTAATGAATACATACCTGCACTAAAACAATAATTACTGCACAAATTGTATCTGTTAAATAAAAATACCCCTTTATATATATTGTTGTACATGTATGGCCTGATGTTATAATGAAATACTTTTTCTTATCTGTAACCTGTTTTTCAGAATGTCTTCTGATCGTCCAGGGGTTGTGTTTGTGCGCCCCTATGCCACAGATCCTGAGGTTACTGTCGATATTCTAAAAGCAGGAGTCACAGTTGGAGAGGACTTCCCTGATAGACTGCAGGTGCCAGGCATGACAGAGGAGAGACAGTGGTACCTGTATGAGGAAGTTGGACCTCTATGTCACAACAGCAACAGTGCCTGCCCCAGACCAGCTGTCCCTAAACCATCAAAGAGCCTTTCAAAAAAATCCTAAATTTTAATTTAAATATGTTAATAGTTTGCCTATTATTACGGTATACCCCAAAAAAACAAAGTTTTGGGGGGGGGTATATAGGAGTCACGGTGTTGGTCGGTTTGTCTTTCTGTCGGTCGGTCGCAAGCCATATTTTGTCCGGCCTATTTCTTACAAACCGCTGGGTTTAGTTAAATACGATTTTACATGAAGCTTCTATACCAAGAGGAGATGTGCATACCTGGAAGGTCTTACAATTGCATGTTATTTTACAGAGGCCTGTTACGTCTGTCCGTCTGTATGTGTCTGTCAGTCCCACCTAACCTTGCATCTTAACCATGCATCATAGGATTTGAAAGAAACTTGGCACAACGTTCACAATGATGAGGCGGCGTGTCGCACACAAGACCCAGGCCTGTACCTCAAATGTCAAGGTCACACTCAGAGGTCAAAGGTCAAAATGAGTACTGTTTGATAGGACTACCTTGTCCGGTCCGTGTCTCAACCATGCATCATAGGATTCTCAAGTTACTGGGCACACATGTTCACCATGATGAGGTGGCTTGTACCTCAAAGGTCAATTTCATGGTCAAAGGTCAAAATGAGTACTGTTTGATAGGACTACCTATCGGTAGGTCGGTTGGAAGCCATATTTTGTCCGGCCATATTTTGTTTCTTACAAACCACTGTGTGGAATTAAATAAAATTTTACATGAAGCTTCTAAACCAAGAGATGTGAATACCCTAAAGGTCTTACAATTACATGTTATTTAACAGAGTTATGGCTCTTTTACTTATTAAGTTATGGTGAAGGTCAAGGTGCTGTTTTGGGGGTATTTATCATCTTCAGTGATAGTTCTAGTTTGTTTGGTACCTGGCTTGAATCACTGCCTTTTTAACTCGTCTGATTTTTAGCTCACCAGAGCACGAAGTGCTCAAGATGAGTAATTGTAATAGCCTTTTGTCCGTCGTTCGTCATTTGTCGTCAACAGTTGCTTGGTAACATATTGCATCCAATCATCATGAAAGTTTATCATAACATACATCTCTATCAAATCTATGCAAATTTCAAAACTGGGTCATGTGGGGTCACTAGATCAAATTAAATGAAAATGGAAGCCGCATTTTAAGATTGAGCATGTTGAAACTTTGTCAGAATGTTTGTCCTAGTGATATCTAGGCCAAGTTCGAAAATAGGTCATGTTGGGGCAAAAACTAGATCACTGATATTTATATCAAGTTCGAATATGGGTCATATTGGATTAGAAACTAATTTTTGGTTTCGTTTTACGTTTAGGTAACTTACATAGAAACAATCGAACTAAAAACTTGGAAACTTGGAAATCGTGTTCATCTAATACACTTCTTCACATTGTATGCTGAGTGTGGTCTGTTTTTTGGGGTAAAAAACATAAATTTTGATGTCAGCTCAATAACTTTAGAAGCCTTTGTCCAATCATCACCAAATTTGGTCAAAATGTGTATTGGCATAATATCTTGGACAAGTTCGATAACTTACCACGTTATCTTAGTCACTACACACTTATGTCCCTCAAAATGGCCCAAACTGTACTAACAGTGTCTGCTCTCCAAATTTGCCTGATGTACAACCAATTATCACTATACTTAATTGGTCTCAAAAAAACAGGACAGGCGTATTTTGTGACATTTGGCACTCTTGTTTGGGATAAAACATCAATTTTGATTGATTTTGAGTATTGGACTTTAAAAGTTGGTTAAGTTTTGTGTTTAGGTCACTTACATGGAAACTATCAAACATAATACTTTGAAACTTGGAAATCTTGTTTATCTAATACCCTTCTTCACATGATATGCTAAAGATGCTGAGTGTGATCTGTATTTTTAGGTAAAAAACATCAATTTTTAGCTCGACTATTCGAAGAATATGAGAGCTATACTACTCACCCTGGCGTCGGCGTCCACATCACACTTTGGTTAAGGTTTTGCATGCAAGTTCTTAAATACTAAATGTATTGCATTGAAACTTTCTACAACCCTACCAAACTATCACACCAATGTAGATTATCAAGTAAGATAACTCTGTCCTGCATTTTATGCAAGTTATGGCCCTTTTTTACTTAGAAATTCTGGTTAAAGTTTTGCGTGCAACTAAAGTAAGAGTCCACGTCTCAGTAAATACTTGATGCATTGCATTGAAACTTTCTACAACCCTACCCAACTATCCCACCTGTGTAGATTATCAAGTAAGATAACTCTATCCTGCATTTTATGCAAGTTATGGCCCTTTTTTTACTTAGAAATTCTGGTTAAAGTTTTGCGTGCAACTAAATTAAGAGTCCATATCTCAGTATTTACTTGATGCATTGCATTGAAACTTTTTACAACCCTACCCAACTATCACACCTGTGTAGATTATCAAGTAAGATAACTCTATCCTGCATTTTATGCAAGTTATGGGCCTTTATTTACTTAGAAATTCTGGTTAAAGTTTTGCGTGCAACTAAATTAAGAGTCCATATCTCAGTATATACTTGATGCATTGCATTGAACGTTTATACAACCCTTCCCAACTATCACACCTATGTATATTATCAAGTTAGATAACTCTATCCTGCATTTTATGCAAGTTATGGCCCTTTTTTTACTTAGAAATTCTGGTTAAAGTTTTGCGTGCAACTAAATTAAGAGTCCACGTCTCAGTAAATACTTGATGCATTGCATTGAAACTTTCTACAACCCTACCCAACTATCACACCTGTGTAGATTATCAAGTATGATAACTCTATCCTGCATTTTATGCAAGTTATGGCCTTTTTGGACTTATAAATTCTGGTTAAAGTTTTGCATGCAACTACATAAAGAGGCCATCTCTTAGTAACTACTTGATGCATTGCATTGAAACTTTATACATTCCTTACCAACCATCACATCTATGTAAACAATCAAGTATGATAACTCTATCCAGCATTTTATGCAAGTTATGGACCTTTTTGGACTTGAAAAATTGTATTGAAACTTTATACAACCTTTCCCAATTGCACAACTATAAACACAACCAATTAAGATAACTCTATCCTGTATATGGTGCAAATTGTTGCCCTTTTTCTACTTAGAAATTATGGTTAAAGGTTTGCGTGAAACTACATTAAGAGTCCATATCTTAGTAACTACTTGATGCATTCCATTGAAAGGTTATACAACCCTTTCTAACCATCACACCTTTGAAAATAATCATGTTAAATAACACTATCCTGCATATAATGCAAATTATCACCCACTAAGAAATTGTGGTTAATGTTTTGCATGCAACTACATTAGAGTCCATTATCTCTTAATTAGTAACTTAAATAAGCAGTGGAATAGTCGAGCGCGCTGTCCTCCGACAGCTCTTGTTATGTATTTTGGTTGATTTTGGACATAGTTGGTTAAGTTTTGCGTTTAAGTCACTTACATAGAAACTATCAAACGTAATACTTTGAAAACTTGTTCATCTAATTTCTTTATTTTTAGCTCACCAGAGCATGAAGTGCTCAAGGCGAGTTATTGTGATTGCCTTTTGTACGTCGTCTGTTGTCAACATTTGCTTGTTAACACTCTAGAGGCAACATTTTGCATCCAATCAAATCTAGGTCAAGTTCGAAACTGGGTCATGTGGGATCACAAACTAGGTTGCTAGATTGAATTAAATGAAAATCTTGTTAACACTCTGGAAGCCGCATTTTAACTTGAGCATGTTGAACAATTTGTCAGAGTGTTTGTCTTAGTGATATCTAGGCCAAGTTCGAATATAGGTCATGTAGGGTTAAAAACCAGGTCACTAGGCTAAATTGAAGGAAATTTTTTGCTTCAGCAGTTTGAAATTTGGTCAGAATGTTTATCTTAATGATATCTAGGCCAAGTTTAAATATGGGATATGCCAGGTCCATAACTAGGTCACTAGGCCAAATTGAGAGAAAATATTGTTAACACTCTGGTGGCCACATCTTTTGCTTCAGCAGTTTGAAATATTTTCAGAATGTTTGTCTGAATGATATCTAGGTCAAGTTCGAATATATGGGTCATATTGGATCAGAGACTAGGCCAAATTGAAGGAAAAGCTTGTTAACTCTCTGGATGCTGCATTTTTAATTTGAGCATGTTGAAACTTTATCAGAATGTTTGTCTTCATGATATGTAGCCCAAGTTCGAATATTGGTCATGTCTGTTAAAAAGTAGGTCACTTAGCCAAATTGAAGAACAAGCTTGTTAACACTCTGGAAGCCGCATTCTTGGCTTGAGCATGTTGAAACTTTGTCAGAATATTTGTATTCAGGATATCTAAGCCAAGTTCGAATAGGGGTCAGGTCAGGTCAAAAGATAGGTTACTAGGCCAAATTGTAGAACAATCTTGTTAACACTATAGAGATAGCATTTTTGACTTGAGCAGCTTGAAATTTTGTCAGAAAGTTGGTCTTGATGATATTGCCATTGGCACTAAAGGATTCTTAAATAGATCATTTTCAGGTTTCAGAGCGATCCAGGGCCTCATGGCTCTCTTGTTTGTTACATTGATTTCAAATTTTTCAGAAACAATAAAAACATAATGTACTTAAACATATTATGAATATCTTCAATCAGACTGTGACGGTCACTGTTACTGAAAATAAGAAAACAGTAATAATGTTCAATATCTTTAGTTAAAGTTGACGTAATGTACCAATATCATTTGCCTGTCCATTGCGTACACAAGCTTATGCTCTTGATTGATTGTGACAGCCATCCAATGTGAAGATCTTCCTTATCATGTATATGAACTTGGATTTATTTCCACATAGTTAATCATGTTTCAATACTTGAAAAATAGCAGTTGTGTGCGGTCATTATAATATATAAAATAAATAAACCGTAAAAGGATAATATCAGACGAGGTTTATACATGTATATATTCTATAATTTAGAATCCGTTTGCTGTTTTCCTCTGAGTTTATTTCTATTTAAAGCCTTTCCCAATTACAGACGTTTTCTTAAGCCTCTGAAGAGTTGTGTACAAATTGTAGCAAAAAAGAAAATTGCTCATAATAAGCAAGTTCTCTTGCCTAGAGGTCACATCATTAATTTCAACTTTATTGAATTATTATACTTTCATTTCCATTGAATTTTCATAGTGCTGCCAACACGGAGTTTTTTAAAATTCTGATACAGATTTTTAGCTCTACTGGCCAAAGGCCAGAAGGGCTTATGTCGTGGCGATTTGTCCGTCGTCCGTGCGTCCGTAAACAATTTCTTGTTAACACGATACAGTCTTCACTTTTGATTGTATCTCAACCAAACTTATACAGTAGTTAGATATCCATGAGAGCTCGGTTCCTTTCGAAAACCAGCCAGATCCGCCCATGCATGACTGGATTATGGCCCTTGAAATGGTCAAAATTGCTATAAAAGAGCTTGTTTACACGATACAGTCTTCACTTTTGATTGTATCTCAACCAAACTTATACAGTAGTTAGATATCCATGAGAGCTCGGTTCCTTTCGAAAACCAGCCAGATTCGCCCATGCAAGACTGGATTATGGCCCTTGAAATTGTTCAAATTGCTATAATTGAGCATGTGAACACAATAGAGGCTCTATTTACTATCTGATCTTCACCAAACTTAGATAGTAGTTAAATATTGATGAGAGCTTGGTTCCTTTTGAAAACCAGCCAGTTCCGCCAAGACTGGATTATGGCCGATGAAATTGTAAAAATTGCTATAATACAGCTTGTGAACACAAAAGAGCCTCCATTTACTATCCGATCTTCACCATACATACATGCTCTGGATTGAAAATGACCAAACAACCATACCAGTAGAGCATAGGCCCTCATGGGCCTCTTGTTTGTATATGGGAAAGGGTTAACAAATGGCAAACGTTTTTATCTTTACATTTTATCTTTTTAGCTCACCAGTGCACGAAAAGCAAGGTGAGCTTTTGTGATCACATTTTGTCCGGCGTCCGGCCGTCTTCCGGCTTCAACATTTGCCTTGTTAACACTCTACAGGCTACATTTTCCACACGATCTTCATAAAAGTTTATTAGAACGTTCATCTCCATCAAATCTTGGACAAGTTCGAAACGGGTCCAAAAGTAGGTCACTAGGTCAAATTGAAAGGAAATCTTATTAACACTCTTTAGAGGCCACATTTTCAACTTGAGCATGTTGAATCTTTATCAGAATGTTTGTCTTGATGATATGTAAGTCAAGTTCGAAAATGGGTCATGTCGAGTCAAAGAGTAGGTCAATAGGACAAATTTAAGGAAAATATTGTTAACACTCTAGTGGCCGCAATTTTTGCATCAACAGTTTGAAATTTTGTCAGAATGTTTGTATTAGTAATATAGTAATATCTAGTTCATGTTCGAATATGGGTCATATTAGGGCAGAAACAAGGTCACTAGGCCAAATTGAAGGAAAATCTTGTTTACACTGGTAGCCGCAATTTTTTGCTACAGCAGCTTGAAATTTGGTCAAAATTGTTATCTAAATAATATCTAGACCAAGTTCGAATATGGGTCAAGTTGGGTCAAAAACACTTTGGAGGCTGCATTTTTTGCTTCAGCAGTTTTGAATTTGGTCAGAATTTTTGTATTAATGATATCTAGGTCAATTCCTAATATGGGTCATATTGGGTCAGAAACAAGTTTGAATATGGTTCAAGCCTGGTCAAGAACTAGGTCACTAGGCCAAATTGAAGGAAAATTTGTTTAACACTTTGAAGGCTGCATTTTTTGCTTCAGCAGCAGCTTGAAATTTCTTCAGAATGATATCTATGTCAAGTTCAAATATGGGTCATATTAGGTCAAGAACTAGGTCACCTAGGCCAAATTGAAGGGAAGATCGTGTTAACACCCTGTATACTGCATTTTTAACTTCAGCATGTTGCAACTTTATCAGAATGGTTGTCTTGATGATATGTAGGTCAAGTTCGAACATGGGTGATGTTGGGTCAAAAATTAGGTCACTATATCAAATTGACGGAAATTCTTGTTAACACTGTATAAGCCACATTTTTGGTCAGAATGTTTATCTTTATGATATTTAGTCCATGCTTGAATACAGGTTATGCCGGTCAAAAAGTAGGTCACTAGGAAAATCTTGTTAACACTTTGGAGGCCGTATTTTTGGCTTCAGCAGCTTGAAATGTTGTCAGAATGTGTCTGAATTATATCTAGGTCCAGTCCGAATATGGTTTATATTGGGTCAGAAACTAGGTCAATAAACTAAATTATTATATAACCTATAAATAGACGCTTTTTCATTGGTTAAAAAGTAACTTTTTAGAAAAAATATCCTGCGATATGCATTGTTTTTTTCTGATATGCACCAGTTTTATAAATAGTAACAGGGGAAGACACCGGGGAATCCGATGAGCCGCCTTTAAATATCCTTGGCCTTTATCCGTACGCTAGGGAATTTTCCGAGGCGCGTTCTGAATGACCACGGAAACTTTCGAAGCTCGTTCGGATGATCATGATTAAATGCGATGAAGCATTTGACTTCCATAGTCATTTCCTGTGTTTCCAAACGATATGATAAATTGAGGGTTATATGATAAAACAGTTATGGGCTTTTCAGCTGTTATATACATGATGTTGATATGTACCCAAAAAATCATTATTGACCTCGGCTATCGCCTCGGTCAAAAAGGTGTTTTTTTTGTGCATATCACATGTATAACAGCTGAAAAGTCCATAATTGTATAATATTGTTCAATCTCCGGAGGCAGCATTTTTACATTGAGCAAGTTGAAACTTTGTCAGAATGTTTGTCTTTTATGATATCTAGTCCATGTTGGAATATGGGTCATATCAGGTAAAAGAATATAAATCACTAGGCCATATGAAGTAAAATCTTGTTAACACTCTGGAGGTTGCATTTTTATTTGTCAGAATAATTGTCTTGATGTGTTTTGCATTGCATTACATTGCTTAGTTCAGGCGAACTAGGGCCATCATGGCCCTCTTGTTTAAAAGATATTTTTCCTGTGTGTTTTATTTTAAACATGTAATTCAAATAAAAAGCAATTCAGAAAGTTATCAAACGAAAAGGTTATAACTATCTTACTCAATGACATTGAAATGCACTTACATAGTAGTGCATGAATCATTTGAAATCATGACAAAAAAATATTTCTCAAAAGTGTATATTTGTTATCATGGTAACCATGGTAACCATGAATGATTGATATTTTGCAATGACATTGAAATGCACTTGCATAATAGTGCATGAAACATTTGAAATCACGACAAAAAAATATTTCTCAAAAGTGTATTTTTTTTATCATGGTAACCATGGTAACCATGAATGATTGATATCTTACAATGACATTGAAGTGCACTAACATATTTCTACACTTTAAAATAAAATTATGTGGATTTAAGTTTGATTTTAATAAACTTTAAAACTGTTCAATTACTTTCCAATTACTGGTAATAAACATTGATTATCTGATACAATTGTTGTTATAGTGATTAGACAAAAGAATGTATATTTTCGCTAAAAATAAGAATTTTCAAAAAATGTTTCAACTTTTTAACTCTACACATATGTAGGTTACTAAAAATGGTCATAACTCATTTTCGTCAATATACCTCATTTGGCCCAAAAATCTCATGGCTGGTCACAATTAGTAACACACCTTTTTGTGATGCCTAGTCCAGTTCGGAACAATGAATTGTAAAATTTTGAACAAATTTGTGTAAATACAGAACATTATATATTATTACATTGATTCATTGATGGCTACGATTTCATGGACCTTGTGTTTACCTCGAAGGTCTTTGAAATATGGGGATCCGTGGATTACCTCCCCTGCAAACTCTTCAATGAAGATTTGGCTGGAATCAAAATAAATAAACAATATGTCATTTTACCTTCATCCCCCAAAAGGCAGTATATCGTTGAGCAAATTAAATCAATATGTTCATACAAGACTCTCTTTCTTATCAAAGGTATCTTCTAACGTTTTTTTTTAAATCCAAATTATGAAATGAAAATAAAAACTTGCATCAACATTTAGTGGATGTCTGAGACTTCGTACCACCGCGATTTCGTACCATTCCTGGAGAATTGATCCGAGCTATTTCTCAGAGACAATTGACTTTACTTCAATGAAGCTTCATGGGAAGCTTCACCCACATGTACTTGCTCCTGTATGATCTAAAAACAAAATATGAGCCTTTACATAAATATCAACAAGGATGGACACCACTTTATAAGATTGAACAATTAGTTGAAGCGAGGCGACCCCCAATTAGTTGAAGCGAGGTGACCCCAAAAATGATGTCCACCCTTGTTGCTATTTGTTGCAGAAGTGCATATTATTAGGAATTTTCGGTTCACTGATTTTTACAGAGTTATTGCCCTTTTAATTTATGTTGGTCACATTTTTGTCCGGACTGTTTCTTTAATAGCAACCACTGATTTGAATTCAATGAAACTTAATGGGAAAGTTACTAGCAAGAGGTGATAAGCATATTATCAACATGTTTCGGTTTGATGATTTTGACAGAGCTAATGCCCTTCTATAATATATATTAAATATGACATAGGAGAATTTGTGTCCGGGGTAAATCTCTGCAACCATGTGCACTGACTTTAATTAAATGAAACTTAACGGGAAGCTTCATTAACAAGAAGAGATGTGCATAATGATCACTAAATCTGGCTGAATGTTTTTTCACAGAATTATGGCCCTTTGAATTTCTTTATAGTATGATATAGGACCATTTTTAGCTCTACTATTCGAAGGAAAAGGACGTTATTGCATGCACTCGCCCCGGCGTAGGCGTCTGCGTTGGTTTAAGTTCTTTACAAATACTAATATCTTCCATACAATCACACATATTTACTTCAAACTTACTAGTTAAACTAGGCATACTTGTTTCTAATGACAATATAGACAACTGCAGCAAGTCACATATATCTCTGTCAACCATATTTGTAGAGAAATGCCCCTTTTTAGCTCGAATATTCGACGAATATGGAGAGCTATTACAGTCACTTACAAGTGCGTCTGCGGTGGCGTTGGCATTGCAATTTTGGTTAAAGTTTTGCATGCAAGGGTTTTTCTCACAAACCACAGAAGCTATTGCTTTGAAACTTCACACACTCATTGGACATAATCAATTGACCGTGTAGGACAAGTCCAAAAACTCTAAATAAGATTTTTAGAAATTCTGATTTAAGTTTTGCGTGCAACTACATTAAGAGTCCATATTTTAGCAACTACTTGATGCATTGCCTTGAAACTTTATACAACCTTTTCCAACCATCACACCTATGTAAACAATCAAGTATGATAACTCTATCCAGCATATAATGTAAATTATTATATTGTGATCGCCCTTTGTCCGTCGTGCGTCGTCCGTCAACATCTTCTCCTCAGTAACCAGTGGGTCAATTGAGATGAAACTTCACAGAAAGCATCCTCTCAATGACCTCACCAGAATTCCTTCAAATTTTTGGGATCCATACAGAATTCTGGTTTCCATGGCAACGAAAAGAAAAAAACTTCTTCTTCTCCCAAACTGGTTGGCAGATTTTCAAATCATTTTGTAGAAATGTGCCTTGGATGACCCTCTATCAGATTCTTTCAAGCCATGTTGATTGGTCGAAAAACATGGCCGCCAGGAGGGCGGGGGTGATTTTGCCTTATATATGGCTATAGTGAAAACTTAAAAAATCTTCTCCGACGAAAGTGTCAGGCCGATTTTCAAATAATTTTGTAGAAATGTTCCTTAAGTGACCCACTATCAGATTCCTTCAAGCCATGTTGATTGGTCAAAAAACATGGCCGCCAGGGGGGCGGGGCTATTTTGCCTTATATGGCTAGATTGAAAACATAAAAAATCTTCTTCTCCGAAAGAGTTAGGCCGATTTTCAAATAATTTTGCAGAAATGTTGCTTAAGAGACCCACTATCAGATTCCTTCAGGCCAAGTTGATTGGTCGAAAAACATGGCCGCCAGGGGGGGGCGGGGCTATTTTGCCTTATATGGCCATAGTGAAAACTTAAAAAATCTTTTTCTCCGAAAGAGTCACGCCGATTTTCAAATAATTTTGCAGAAATGTTCCTTAAGTGACCCCCTATTAGATTTCTTCAAGCCATGTTGAATGGTCGAAAACATGGCCGCCACAGGGCAGGGCTATTTTGCCTTATATATGGCTAAAGTGAAAACTTAAAAAATCTTCCTCCTCCCAAAGTGTCCGGCCGATTTTCAAATAATTATGTAGAAAATGTTCCTTGGGTGACCCTCTATCAGATTCCTTCAAGCCATGTTGATTGGTCGAGAATTATGGCCGCCAGGGGCGGGGCTGATATGGATTAAAGTGAAGAAAAAAAAAATCAGGTGAGTGATCCAGGGCCATCATGGCCCTCTTGTTTACTTAAAAATTCTGGTTAAAGTTTTGCGTGCAACTACATTAAGAGTCCATATCTCAGTATTTACTTGATGCATTGCATTAAAACTTTATACAACCATTCCCAAACTATCACACCTATGTAGATTATCAAGTTGGATAACTCTATCCTGCATTTAATGCAAATTATGGCCCTTTTTTGACTTAGACATTCTGGTTAAAATTTTGCGTGCAACTACATTAATAGTCCATATCCTACAGTAACTACTTGATGCATTGCATTGAAACTTTATACAACCCTTCCCAACCATCAACACCTATGTAAACAATCAAGTTTGACAACTCTTTCCAGCATACAATGCAAATTATGGCTTTTTTTTTTTTGCTTAGAAAGATATTCTGGTTAAAGTTTTGCATGCAAGGTACTATCATGGATATATCTCAGTAACCACTAATAATATTGACTTAAATTTATTCATGTCTCAGGGGTGTCAGACAGTCAAGTTGAATAACTCTTGTATGAATTTAGTACAAATTATGGCCTTTGTCATCCTCGGTACCCAGGCTATTCATAAAATATATGATACCCTGGGCAAATTGGCTGTACAAATCTCGTACTCATGAATAATGTATGAGGTGAAATGCAGCCGCTTGATTGGCCGCATGACACAAACCTCATGCGATACGAAAATTACAGTGTAGTTACGGAGGAAATCGTGGTGCATGCTTTACGAAGTTTAGCTAGCCAATTTGCCCAGGGTATCATATATTTTATGAATAGCCTGGGTACCGAGAATGGCCTTTGTATGACTTTGAAAATTTGGTTAAAGTTTTGCATGCATGGTACTATCATGCACATATCTAAGTAACCACTCAGAGATTGATTTAACACTTCAATATAGTCTTTAAAGGTATCAAACAATCAGGTTAGGTAACTCCTGACTGAATTTATTATAAATTTTGGCCCTTGTTGAAGTTAGAAATTTGGGTTAAAGTTTTGATGCAATGCCTTTTCTCACAAACAGCAGATGCTATTCAAACAAGACTTATCCAGCTTGATTTATAGTAATATACTACCAAGCCTCTATTTCAGTAACAACTGTTGACTTTAATTAGTATCAAATGGCCAAATAGTCAAGCATGCTGTCTTATGGACAGCTCTTGTTCACATATCGTTACAATTGAAAGACCGTAAATATATGAAGACATATATCTAGGTATCATGTACTAGGCTTTGCCATTTCTCAATATTCTTAAATGATTTTGTTTTATGACAATGGTGTGATGCAACCAAAAAGCTTCGTGTCAAGGTCACATTTGACAAAGTTATGCCCCTTTTTTGTTCTTAGATTTTGTCATTATAACATAAAGTCAGCAATAATTTTGCCATTAAATATTTTCTTGATATTTTTAGCTCACCTGAGCTTTGCTCAAGGTGAGTTATTGTGATCGCCTTTTGTCAGGCGTGCGTCATTCGTCAATTTCTTCTCCTCAGTAACCAGTGGGTCAATTGGATGAAACTTCACAGAAAGCATCCTCTCAATGACCTCACCAGAATTCCTTCAAATTTTTGGGATCCATGGAAAATTCTGGTTTCCATGGCAACGAAACGAAAAAACTTTAAAATTCTTCGTCTCCCAAACTGGTTGGGCTGATTTCAAATAATTTTGTAGAAATGTTTCTTGGGTGACCCTCTATCAGATTCCTTCAAGCCATGTTAAGATTGGTAAAAAAACATGTCCGCAAGGGGGCGGGCTATTTTGCCTTATATGGCTATAGTGAAAACTTAAAAAATCTTTTCCTCTGAAAGTGTCAGGCCGATTTTCAAATAATTTTGTAGAAATGTTCCTAAGGTGACCCACTATCAGATTCCTTAAAGCTATGTTGTATTGGTCCGAAAAACATGGCTGCCACAGGCGGGGCTATTTTGCCTTATATGGCTTAAGTGAAAAACTTAAAAAATCTTCTCCTCCAAAAGTATTTGGCCGATTTTCAAATAATTTTGTAGAATATTCTAGGTTGACCCTCTATCAGATTCGTACAAGCCATGTTTGATTGGTCTAAAACTATGGCCGCCAGGGGGCGGGGCTTATATGGTTGAAGTGCAAAAAAAAAATCAGGTGAGCGATCCATCATGGCCCTCTTGTTTCATCAAACTTTGAAATTATATTGCTTGTGACAACATGGTCATCATGTATCCCCTCTACCTGTTTCTGCCCCTCCACAACCCTCCCTTCCCCATTATCAATATTCATGATCAAATAAACAAGGTCATATAATGAATTCCCTAAGTTTTACTTGTATTTCTTTAAAACTACCCCCCCTCCCCCCCCCCCCCCCCCCCCCTCCACATTTATAATGAATATAAATACAGTATAAGTCTTAGAAACATGATCATTGTCACGCATAAAAATATATATCTATATGTGACAGTGTAAAAAGTCTCAAGCCGAATGGTATGAAGTCTCCTGGTATGATATTGCGGGTTCAAAGTCATTCATAATATCCTTTTGCCACCTGCTGTAATGATTCTAAGAATTTCTTGTAATTAACCCTTTCCCACATACAAAAAATCTGCAGAAGACGACTTTGAAAACATAGTGACAAACACCTGAAAAATCTCCATTAAAAAAGCTTAATTGTTTAATAAAGTTGAAAATATTGTGGCCAAGGGGAAATTGCTCATTGTGAGCAATTTCACTATTGGACACAATGTTTTCAAAGTCGTCTGCTGCTATTGTTACAATGCGTCTGCAGATAGGCCAAGGGTTAAATGTCACAAAAATCCTTCATTGACTAAAATCATTCTTATGGAAAGCTGAAGATTGTCTTTAATAAATCGTTTTCAATATTGTATAACCTTTCCTAACTGCAGACACATTCTGACACATCTGCACCCAACAACATTTGAAGACATTGTGACAAAAGGAGAATTTCATCTTTTGCCCAATGATTTCCCATCTCATACAATAATAATACTTACATTTATAAAGATTTCCATATTTTTAATGTCCCGTTTTAAGGGTCGACCTGCTGCAGATTTGTTGTACGTGGGAAATGCTGAAGGAGTAATATTTTGGTTTATCATCTTTCTCTGTGTTTAGATTTTAGATGCAGAAGGAGACAGAATGAAGTTGCAGGACATTTGCTCGAGATGCAGATGGTCCAGGATTCAGAATGTTTAATTGGAGGGACAATGAAAGAGAAAAATCTCCCACTTTATGTTGAGGTATGAGTTAAACCTATCCCACTTACAGAGGCTTTCTGATGCCTCTTGAAGCAGTTGACCTTTGAAAAGATTGTAGCAAAAGGAGAAATTGCTCATTATGCCTAATGTTTGTGACCCTATTCAATAATATAACTATCATATGATTTATTATAGTGATTTAAATTGCCATATTTTTGACTAGATGTTTTTAAAGACATCTGCTGCAGAATTGTTGTGTGTGAGAGGGTTTAATATTCATCTTGTCCATACGAGTCAAAATGCTTCTGTAAACCTTTTAATGATACCATTTTAATTTTTTAGCTCGACTATTCAGAGAATATGAAAACTATTCTACTCATCCTGGCGTCGGCGTCCACGTCACTCATTGATTAAGGTTTTGCATGCAAGTACATATATTTCACTATAGCTTAGTAACTACTAGATGTATTGCATTGACACTTTTTAAATATTTTCCCAACTATCACACCAATGTAACTAATCAAGTTTGATAACTCTATCCTGCATTTAATGCAAGTTATGGCCCTTTTTTGACTTAGATATTCTGGTTAAAGTTTTGCATGCAACTACACTAAAGTCTATATCTCAGTAACTACTTGATGCATTGTATTGAAACTTTATACCACCCATCCCAACCATCACTCTTTAAGGAAATGTAGTTGCTGTAATTGATGTTTCACAAAATTTACATCTTGTCTAGAGTGGAAATTCCTACCTATAAACTTCATTACTTTGTTCAAAGTAATTCATTCTCCATTAGGTGTTTATTTCACGACCTTTAGAACTCTTCATACTGAATGACATAGTATCCCCGCCAATTAGATATTGTTTTGGTGTTGTCCGTCCGGAACAATTGTTCTGAAAGATTTCATTAAAATAATATGGAAATGTTAACGTCAAACCACAAGTTTCATAAAGATTGCTTAGTAATATGCGCCCTTGAATTGATAAATTCTACACATTATAGTTTGAAATTACCCTCTTTAAAATATGATTTAATGTTTAACAAGTTATCCCCCTTAACCCTTTCCCACATATAGATGCTTTGTTATGCCTCTGCAGCAGACGACTTTTGAAAACATTGTGACAAAAGTAGAAATTACTCAAAACGAGCAATTTCTTCTTTTGCAACAATGTATTCAGCTCTTTTCAGTTATTATACCTGCATTTATGGACCTTTTCTGTGTTTTTGCCAAGATGTTTCCAAAGTCGTCTGCTGCAGATTTTTTGTATGTGGGAAAGGGTTAAATGGTTTATCTCAATCACATTATTAACACTCTAGAGGCCTCATTGTATATCCAATCTACATGAAAGTTCACATCATAACGTTCATCTCAATACATTCATCTCATAACATTCAAATCTAGGTCAAGCTCTTAATTGGGTCATGTACTTGTAGGGTAACAAACTAGGTCACCAGTTCAAATTTAAGGAACCCTTGAAAACATTCCTGAGGCCTCATTTGTCATCAAATCTTGATGAAAGATCATCAGAGCATTTAGTGAAGTTTATGTTTGAAACTGGTTCACATTGGGTCTAAAAACTAAGTCAATACGTCAAATTGAACACTTTAGAGTCCACAAATATAAATCTATGTTTTTATTAACTGGTGTACAGGTTGTTTTTGCAGGGGATCACAACTTATTGAATTAGTGTTAGTCCCTTTCATCAGACAGGCGAATTTAGACATGGTTGCATCCAGCATATATTATATAATAGCTTGAAGAAAGGATATGAGCATATATGTATAGCAAATGACCAGAGCTCTAAATACTTAATTGACCCTCTTACCCTATGTTTGAGTACTCAAAAGAATCATCTCACGGTGACGGTTCTTTTTGAGTACCCATATCATAGGGTTTGGTTGGACAAAAAGAGTGATATTGTGGGAAGAAGAGCTATATACTCCTCATTATTGTCTCGCCCATGATAGTGGAGTGAAACATAGCAGTCACTTTTCTGGGGAAGGCAACGATGGTGGCGGCCACTTTTACAAATAACTATATCTCAGCAACCCCTGCTGGAATTTATCTGAAACTTTGGCAGATGTATTGTTGGGTCATGGAACATCATTCAACGTCATAATTATCAAGGTCAAGGTCTTAATTTGCCAGAACTTGATCTTGATTAGGTAACTTAACCTAGGATATATCTCAGCAACCCCTCCTGGAATTTTTCTGAAACTTTGTCAGATGTATTGTTGGGTCATGGAACATCATTTGACGTCAAAATTCAAGGTCAAGGTAATATTTTGGCAGAACTTGACCTTGTTTAGGTAACTTAACCTTGGTTAACTTTGACTGTATAGCCTACATTTTTCATTTAATCTTCTTGTAAGTTTATCAAAACATTTGCTTCCATCATTCAACATCAAAATTACCAAGGTCAAGGTCATTGTTTACCAAAACTTAACCTTGGTTAACTTAACCCAGGTTAAGTTACTTTACCTTGGTTAACTTTGACTGTAGAAGCCACATTTTCATTCATTGTTCATGAAAGTTTATCAGAACATTTATCTCCATCAAATCTCTGTCAAGTTCAAAGCTTGGTCACGAGGTCAATTGTTAGAATAACCTTGTGAACACTCTAGAGTTCAAGTTTGATATTCAATCTTCATGAAATTTAATCACAACAATTGTCTCCCATTAAATCTCGGTCAAGTTATAAACTTGGTCATGGGGTTTCAAGAACTAGGTCACTAGGTCAAATCTTGGAATAATCTTCTGAACACTAGACGTCTCTTTCTTCATTCAATCTTCATGAAATTTAACCACTTGATTTTTCTTCATCAAATCTTGATCAAATGTTCCAATAACCTTGTGAACTCTCTAAAAGTCATGAAAGTTTATCAAAACATTTGTTTCCATCCTTCAACGTCAAAATTACCAAGAACAAGGTCATAGTTTAGAAGAACTTGACCTTGGTTAGGTAACTTAACCTTAAAACTTAACCTTGGTTAACTCTGACTGTAAATACCACATTTTTCATTCATTATTCATGAAAGTTAATCAGAACACTTGTCATAAACAAATCTCTGTTAAGTTCAAACTAGGTCATGAAATGTCAAAAACTAGGTCACTAGAATTCATTTTTGATATTCAATCTTCATGAAATTTAAACACAATCATAGTGATTGCAATTACTTACAATATAATTTAGTATTATTGATCAGTCTATATTTCATGTGTGAATAAATATATTAAGATATATGCATGTAGTGAGTATATTATTTATCATGACATGTTGATAACAATGCATTGACAGACACTTACTTTTTTATTGTCTCGCCCACGATAGTGGAGTGAGACATAGCAGTCACAATTCCGGCGACGGCGACGGCGGCGGCCACTTTTACAAATCACTATATCTCAACAACCCCTGCTGGAATTTTTTTTCTGAAACTTTGTCAGATGTATTGTATGGTTATGGGACATCTTTCAACGTCAAAATTTTCAAGGTGAAGGTCATATTTTGGCAGAACTTGAACTTGGTTAGGTAACTTAACCTCAAAACTTAACCTTGGATATATCTCAGCAACCCCTAATGGAATTTTTCTGAAACTATGTCAGATGTATTGTATGGTCACGGGACATCATGCAACGTCAAAAGTTTCAAGGTCAAGGTCATATTTTAGCAGAACTTGAACTTGGTTAGGTAACTTAACCTCAAAACTTAACCTTGGTTATATCTCAGCAACCTCTAATGGAATTTTTCTGAAACTATGCCAGATGTATTGTATGGTCATGGGACATCATTCAACATCAAAATTTTCAAGGTCAAGGTCATATTTTGGCAGAACTTGAACTTGGTTAGGTGACTTAACCTCAAAACTTAACCTTGAATATATCTCAGCAACGCCTTATGGAATTTTTCTGAAACTATGTCAGATGTATTGTATGGTCACGGGACATCATGCAACATCAAAAGTTTCAAGGTCAAGGTCATATTTTGGCAGAACTTGAACTTGGTTAGGTAACTTAACCTCAAAAGTTAACCTTGGTTATATCTCAGCAACCCCTGATGGAATTTTTCTGAAACTATGTCAGATGTATTGTATGGTCATTGGACATCATGCAACGTCAAAATTTCAAGGTCAAGGTCATATTTTGGAAGAACTTGAACTTGATTAGGTAACTTAACCTCAAAACTTAACCTTGTTTATATCTCAGCAACCCCTGATAGAATTTTTCTGAAACTATTTTAGATGTATTGTATGGTCATGGGACATCATTCAACGTCAACATTTTCAAGGTCAAGGTCATAATTTGGCAGAACTTAGGTAACTTAACCTCAAAACTTAACCTTGGTTATATCTCAGTAACCCCTATTGCAATTTTTCTGAAACTTTGTCAGATGTATTGTTGGGTCATGGAACATCCGCCAACGTCAAAATTATCAAGGTCAAGGTCATAATTTGGCAGAACTTAGGTAACTTAACCTCAAAACTTAACCTTGGTTATATCTCAGAAACCCCTACTGGAATTTTTCTGAAACTTTGTCAGATGTATTGTTGGGTCATGGAACATCTGTCAATGTCAAAATTATCAAGGTCAAGGTCATAATTCGGCAGAACTTGACCTTGGTTATATCTCAGCAACCCATGCTGGAATTTCTCTGAAACTTTGTCAGATGTATTGTTGGGTCATGGGACATCATTTAACGTCAAAATGTTCAAGGTCATATTTTGGCTGAACTTGACCTTGGTTAGATAACTTTACCTCAAAACTTAACCTTGGTTATATCTCAGCAACCCCTTCTGGAAATTTTCTGAAACTTTGTCAGATGTATTGTTGGGTCATGGAACATCCGTCAAAGTTATCAAGGTCAAGGTCATAATTTGCCAGAACTTGACCTTGGTTAGGTAACTTTACCCCAAAACTTAACCTTGGTTATATATCAGCAACCCCTGCTGGAACTTTTCTGAAACTTTGTCAGATGCATTGTTTGGTCATGGAACATCATTCAATGTCAAGGTCATAATTTGGCAGAACTTGACCTTGGTTATATCTCAGCAACCCCTCCTGGAATTTTTCTGAAACTTTGTCAGATGTATTGTTGGGTCATGGGACATCATTCAACGTCGGAATGTTCAAGGTCAAGGTCATACTTTGGCAAGACTTCACATTGGTTATGTAACTTAACTTTGGTTAACTTTGACTGTAAAGCCTACATTTTTCTTCATGAAAGTTCAAAACATTTGTTTCCATCATTCAACATCAAAATTACCAAGGTCAAGGTCATTATTTGCCAAAACTTAACCATGGTTAACTTTGACTGTAAAAGCCACATTTTCTATTCATTGTTCATGAAAGTATATAAGAACATTTATCTCCATCAAATCTTGGTCAAGTTCAAAACTAGGTCACGAGGTCAATTGTTAGAATAACACTCTATAATTCACTTTTGATATTCAATCTTCATGAAATTTGATCACAATAATTGTCTCCATCAAATCTCGGGTCTAGTTTTTAATCTGGGTTATGGTGTTTCAAGAACTAGGTCACTAGGTCAAATGTTGGAATAATCTTCTGAACACTGTAGAAGTCTCTTTCTTCATTCCATCCTCACGCAATTTAACCATTAGATTTTTCATCATCAAATCTAGGTCAAGTTCACAAATAGGTCATGAGGGGTCAAAAACTAGGTCACTAGGTCAAATGTTAGAATAACCTTGTAAACACACTAGAAATCACATTTGTTATTTAATATTAATGAAAAGTTATTAGATCACATCTTGGTCAAGTTCACAACTTGGTAATGGGGTAGGTCAAACACTAGGTCACTAGGTCAAATGTCTTAGAAGGGCGAGACACCCTCAGCCCGAGGTCTTGTGTTTTATACACTTTACTTTTGTTTGCATATTGATACCTTTTAATATCTGGTTTTCCTAGAAGGGCGAGAGACACTCAGCCCAAGGTGTTGTCTTGTCTTTGCAAAAATCTTCTCTTCTCTTTGCCAGGTTGGTATGCTGTCAGAGCCCTGATATGGTATTATTCTTCATGAATGCAGAGACCATGTTATTTGACTGGAGATTTTCCTGTATGTCTGAACAGGAACTATGTAAACTTTTGAAGACTTTAGATCCATACATTCTTACTGAAACAAGTTGCAAACATAGAAACAATGCTAGGTTTACCAGGGAAAATGTCGGAGACATATTACAGATATTCTCAAACATCAAACAAAATAGTGGAAAATGGAGAACAGTTGTGAGAAGGTATTTGAATGGTGAAACTTCAACGTGTTTCTGTGTCCCTTTCCAGAATGTTTTGAGGCTGGTCAGGCAGCGTGAAGTTTATTTAAGAAAAGGGATTGCCAATGTTCCTTTTTGTCATTTAAAATCAGTAGTAACACATTTGTTTAGTAGACTGCTTCAAATTGGAATGGAAAAAGCAAGAATTAATCACAATACTGATGATGATGAGAGAATTCAGGAATTAGTTGATTCTGTGAAGGTAAGATTATCAAGTCGATATCTGATTTCTTTAAACCCTTTCCCACATACAACAAGATTGTTTACTAGATTTTGGGCTATTCTGATATTTTGTTTAAAAAAGGGCATGAAAGATTGACCTTTTGTCATCACTAAGGCGTTGTTGATAGCCTTGTTGAAAGTTTGGTAAAGTTTAAGGTAATTATTTTCTTCTTAACTAATAAAAATCGATCAATTCTACCAATTATCATGCATTTTGCATAAATTATAACTGTTTTTCAACATAATTAACCCTTTCCCTCATATAGACGCTTTCTGACGCCTCTGCAGCAAACAGCTTTTTGAAAACATAGTGACAAAAGAAGAAATTGCTCAAAACGAGCAATTTCTCCATTTGCCACAATGTTTTCAACTTTTAGTCATAGGTTATCCATTCAATTATCGAGATTTTCTATTTTTTGACAAAATATGTTCAAAGTCGTCTGCTGCAGAATTGTCGTATGAGGGAAAGGGTTAAGTTATATGTCCACTTTTTTCCCTAAGCTAATAGCTATGTAATGTAGTACTTTGGGAGTCAAGATGTTAGGTTACTGGAAAAAAATAGTCGTTTTGTAATTGAACCGGTTTTTGGCTCTTTCGTAACTGATACTGTTTTGTACCTGAAAAATAAACCAACTGATTCATAACTGATACTATTTTGTATCCAAACATTACACTGCTATTATATTTATATCTGATACATTATTGTACCCCAAGATAAATTTGCTATTTCATAACATGACATATACATGTGTACAGGCGATATTTAGACGGAGTTACAGACCAAAGGAGTTACCAGGACATGAGTATCACTGTCCTGTTACACAACGTGATATAGACAGACTGGCAAAGTGCTTCCCACCGTGTATGTCACACGCTTTGAGGACTCTGAGAAATAAACACAGACTCAGCCACCATACAAGAGTAAGTTAAATGTAATCTTTTAACCCTTTCCCTCATAAAGACGCTTTCTGACGCCTCTGCAGCAGACGTCTTTTGAAAACATAGTAACAAAAAGTAAGTTAAATGTAATCTTTTAATTCTTTCCCTCATAAAGACGCTTTCTGACACCTCTGCAGCAGACGGCTTTTTGAAAACATAGTAACATTTCTCCTTTTGCCACAATGTATTACACTCTTAGTCATAGGTTATCCATTCAATTATAGAGATTTTCTATTTTTTGACAAAATATGCTCAAAGTCGTCTGCTGCAGAATTGTCGTATGAGGAAAAGGGATAAATGAGCCACCTTTGGTAAACTAGTGGGGCTACCCTTAACCCTTTCCCACATACAGCAAATCTGCAGCAGACGACTTTGAAAATGGAAAATCTCTATAATTGTAGGTAAAATTACTGTAAAAAGTTGAAAACATTGTGGCAAAAGGAGAAATTGCTTGTTTTGAGCAATTTTTCCTTTTGTCACAATGTTTTCAAAAGTCGTCTGCTGCAGATTTGTTGTATGTGAGAAAGGGTTAAGCATTGTCACAGAGAGGTAGCCTTGCTACAGGAAAGTACATACAGGACTTTTTCAGGCTTATTGGAAACAAGACTTTGGTCATTTATTTGGGAAAATTTATCGCATTATTTTTCATTTGGGAATTTAAAAAAAACAGGGTTAACATGACAAAATTGGGAATTCTGCATGTATGGGATTGGATCAAAATTTCTGACCTGTTAAAAAGGCCTGCCATATAACACATTCTCCGATACACACAACTTTTGATGCCTTTGCAGAAGACAAACTTTTGAAATCATTTATGAAAAATAGAGAAATTGTTCAAAATGTGGACTCTATCTTAATTATACATACAGTTTTGCAGATGCTATATGGTTTTCCTCGCAGGTTTATACAAAACAAATGACTACAGATTTGTTGTATGTGGGAAAGGGTTAATAATTTTCCATAGGCTTCCAGGATGCTAGTAGGACTAGATCCTGATCAGTCTGTGTGGAGGTGCATGCTGATTGGAGATCTGGATCTTTTTTAAATGTCAATTTATTTATTGTTTATTTACATGCAGTGGAACCTGTGTATAAAGACCACCCATGGTAGTTCAACAATATCATCTTTGGACACAAGTGGTCTTTAATTATAGGGTCTTCTTTTTTTGCAGAAACTGAGTAATTTGGAAACTAAAAGTGTGGTTACTATGGACAGGGAATTGCTATTCCAAGGTGGTCTTTAGCACAGGTTTGACTGCATATGGCTTTATCACCTAATTACAGACATGTCATGGATGACAATACAAAACAATGCTATTATAGCAAAAACAAAGCACAGCTTATTATACCCCCAGTATACGTAGTATATGGGGGCTATATAGGAGTCACGCTGGTCGGTCCGTCCGTTGATCTGTGGACATTTCTTGTGAACACTATTTCTCAGCAACCCTTGGTCAAAATTCAATATAACTTCACAAGAATGATTGATACCAAGCCTTATAGTTGTGCTTATTGTGGGCGTGTTGCAGTGGAATTATTTTTAAAATGAGTTATGGCCCCTTGAATTTCTCATACGCAGCAAAAATGGTGCCATTTCTGTGTCAGGCACCAGCTTGGGGTATTCATCACCTTCAGTGATATTTCTAGTTTTTGGTTAGATTTCAGACTTGTAGATGCATATATATCATGTTTCAAATTCCTTGTTTCAAAGTCTGTGAGAGGATTCAGCTGAGTGCTGCAACAGAGGGTTTTATTTGGTATCAACCCTTTACCACATATAGATGCTTTCTGATGCCTTTGCAGCAGACGACTTTTGAAAACAATGTGACAAAAGAAGAAATTGCTCAAAACGAGCAATTTCTACTTTTGCCACAATGTTTTCAACTTTTTTCAACAAGTATGCCTTTATTTATGGGGATTTTTCCATGTTTTAGCCTAGATGTTTTCAGAGTCATCTGCTGCAGATTTGTTGCCATTGCTGATAAAACGAAACCCAATCCACTTTAGTCATCTAACCTTAACCTCTGAACTTTCCTTTCCTCTTCAGATACAGTTAACATTGTTTCTAAAGGAGCTCGGTCTACCAATCCACGAGGCACTGATACTGTGGAAGGATGAATATTCTAAACCTTCATGCAACCATGGTAACGGATGTACTCATGACTGGGTCCATGATGAGAGGCGTTATACATACAATATTAGACATCTGTATGGCCTTGAAGGGTCAAGGACGAACTACAGAGGTCACTCCTGCAAGTATCTGCAGGTACACAGATTCTATTTTTAGCTTGTCTGTTTTTTGAAGAAAAAAAGTTGGGGTAATTCAGATACCCTTGGCATCATTGTCTGTTTTGACACAAAACTTTAAGCTTACCTCATAACTTAAAAACTGTTCATCATTTTCAAATAAAACTTGGTACACATGTTCCTAGGAACAATACGCATGTCTATATCAAGTCACATAACTATGGCTATAATAATTATTCAGAAATTACCCTTTTTTGACTTGGGAAAAAAGCAGACAAGTGTTGGCGTTCGCTTGCAGCGCTATTGTTTTCTTGATGGATCAGCATAGTTTGGAAAAGCACAGGTTTTACTGTATATATAAAACATATAGTTGATTTGCTGATCCCCTGTTGCTCAGTCGGCAGAGACACTGGCTGTCAATCCAGGGGTTGTGAAATACATCCCAGCTCGGCCAACATTCTTTTCCGGTAAAAGTCACTATGACAAGAATCATTCGTCTTCTATCAATGGGCCAACAGTAAATGTAGAAAAGCAGCCAGTTGCTTGGAAAATGTGTTGTTCGGAGTACTGGTTTGGGAAAGCCAGTAAACTTGTTAGTAGGTGACCTGCCAGTAGTGATATGACTTAATAAATTGTTGAAAATTGCATTAAACCTCAATCGATCAATCAATATAGTTTTTTTTACATATATCCTCGGATGCAGGAGGTCATGGGTTAGATCCAGGGACTGGTCATACCAAAGACTTCAAAGATGGTAGTATTGGCTGCCATTCTTGGCACTCAGGGTTGCGGGGTTAGCATTACAACTGACTGGCTGGTGTCAGGATAAATTGACCAGTAGTACTGGTAACTTACCGAGGAAACACCTTCATATGACTGAAAAATTGATGAAAACTGCGTAATACACAGAACAATTATCAATCAAATCGAATCAATCAATTATTTACATATTTTACTTGAATGCAGTGGTTCATGGCTTAATTATAGAAATGTCTTGCATGGCAATACAAAGCAATATAATTGTAACAGAAACAAAGGAAAAGAGTAATTCCAAAACTTATCAACATTGATATCAAAGGCTGATACTAGCAAACTACTTGAGAAAGAATGTATGCCTTTAAGCATACTCCGTCTTTGATGGTTATATTTGAATATATATTTTATTATTTGTGAGACAAAAGATGGGCAAGTTAATACAAACAATACGCATCTTCAATTTCAGAAATTGCAAAATGTACAGTTCTGTTATTTAATGATGCTTGTGAGTTGTCTGTTTCATTGGTGTGACAGCAGTCATAGCCTTGCTATAGTATTTCTATATTTCACGTTAAATATTTTTTATATGTATTACGGAATTAATAGTGTAAGAGGAGGTCTACCATTTATATCTAAACTATTCATTAATGTATATTTGTTTTACCCTGTTTCATGATAAAGTTATAAAACAGATTCAAGAAAAAGCAAGACATATAAGACCCAAATAAAGGGACATCAAGGACTTACACGATCCAATGAAATGAATAACCTTTTTTTCAGCATCATGGTTTAACCCTTTCCAACAAAAATTAAGCAGGAGCATGAAATGTTCAAGTACAAAATATATAGAAAATCTCTAGAAATGATAGTTTGGCTATTGAATAGAGTTGAAATCTTTGTGTCAAATGAAGAAATTGCCCATCTGCTGCAGAGGCGTCTACATGTGGGAAAGGATTAGAAATTGATAAAAGGGTGCAAAAATAAATAAAAAAATAAATATATTCTATTATATATAGACAAGGGATCTAACTGTGTTGCCAGCCTGATTTGACCCATGTTTGCATTTTGGTCTGATTAAATCCTTGTGCCCAGTGCTTAGGGTAGATATTTGGCTACATGCTGGCGGAAAGCACTTTATTGATCATCGTTCTTTATTATACCCCCGATAAACGAAGTTTAGAGGGGTATATTGGAGTCACCCTGTGGTTGGTCGGTCGGTCGGTTCGTCCGTTGCGATTTTCCTTGTCCGGAGCATAACTTTAAAACTAATTGTTGGAATTTAATAAAACTTCATACGATGATACAACACATTAAGAGGAAGTGCAGTGAACAGGAACCATAACTCTACTTTACCTAATTACAGAGTTATTGCCCTTTGTTACTTTTTCTTGTCCGGAGAATTACTTAATAACTAATAGATGGAATCTAATAAAACTGCATACAATGGTAGAGCATAATGAGAGGAAGTGCAGTGTACAAGAACCAAGAACTCTAATTTACATAATTACAGAGTTATTGCCCTTTATTACTTTTTCTTGTTCGTAGAGCCTTGTCCGGAGCATAACTTTAAAACTAATTGTTGGAATTTAATAAAACTTCATACGATGATACAACACATTGGTAGAAAGTGCGGTGTACAGGAACCATAACTCTAATTTACCTAATTACAGAGTTATTGCCCTTTGTTACTTTTTCTTGTCCGGAGAATTACTTTATAACTATAGATGGAATCTAATAAAACTGCATACAATGATAGAGCACAATGAGAGAAAGTGCAGTGTACAAGAACCATAATTCTAATTTACATAATTACAGAGTTATTGCCCTTTGTTACTTTTGTTGAGCGTAGAATATTTTCAAAACTACTGGATGGAATTTAATAAAACTTCATACTTTGATACAACACATTGAGAGGAAGTGCAGTTAACATTTAGAACCATAACTTTATTTTAGCTAATTACAGATTTATATATTGCTTTTTGTTACATTTTCTGTTCGTAGAATAATTTTCATCGCCCTTTCTTACTTTTTTCTTGTCCGGAGATTATCTTTAAAATTACAAGTTGGAATTTAAGGTGGGGTTTCTTAACATTCCACTACCTTTCCTATCAGGGCGACGTTCGGGGGTATTAATCACATTCAGTGATAGTTTTTTTATCGAAGCCCTTGTCTATTTATAATTGAATATACATTGTTTTTTCTTTAATGGCGTGCCAGGCCCCTATGGTGAAGACTGTTGAGACTGGATTCACAGGCTTATCTGATTCTTTACTATTTGCATGTGACTCATATACAAACATTGCAGATACTATAAACTAACAAACATATATGTGCATCAGGGCCATTTTGTTATCTTTTATCTAATAGGAAGATTTTCAAGGTCATAAGGAAGAAGGTGGATGTTTCTTTAGCCATTTTGATAGAGAGAACTTGACCAAGGTCATGGCAGACGCAGGTTTCAATGGTAACTGTGAGGGCATTGTTAAACTAGCTGTCGACGGAAACTTCAATTTGGCTTGTCATGAGTACATGCAAGAAAACATTAAGGTAATTTACAGTCTGGTACCTAGTGTATTATAGTAAACAAAAAAACATCAAAGTACTTTACAGTCTAGTAACAGACGGACTATAGTAAACAAGAAAACATCAAGGTAATTTGTCTGGTACGTGGCTGGCTTTTGGCACTTTCATGACACAAAAGTGTATCATGGTGTAGGTAGTGAGATAATATATGTGACCCAGTTTCATTTCTTCCAAGCGACTGATAACATCTCATGAGAATATAAACTTTTTCACCTGAAGTAAATGAAATTTTGACTCTGCAGCAGTAGTACTTTTTAGATCACCTGAGCACAAAGTGATCGCCCTATATCCGGTGTGCGTTGTCCGGCCGTCAACATCTACTCCACAGTAACCAGTGTGTCAATTGGAATGAAACTTCATAGAAAGCATCCTCTCAATGACCTTACCAGAATTCCTGCAGGATCCATGCAGAATTTTGGTTTCCATGGCAACCAAGTGACAACAATTGTTTTTCTCCCAAACTGGTTTGCCGATTTTCAAATAATTTTGTAGAAATGTTCCTTGGGTGACCCTCTATCAGATTCCTTCAAGCCATGTTGATTTGTCAAAAGACATGGCCAACAGGGGTAGGTGCCTTTTTGCCTTATATGGCTATATAGTGTAAACTTAAAAAATCTTCTCCGACGAAAGTGTAAGGCCGGTTTCTAATAATTTTGTAGAAATGTTTCTTGGATGCCCCTCTATCAGATTCCTTCAAGCCATGTTGATTGGTCACAAAACATGGCCACCAGGGGGTGGGGGTGTTTTGCCTTGTATGGTTAAAGTTGAAACTTAAAAAATCTTCTACTCAGAAAGATTCTTGCTTTTATGAAACATACAGCTTCAAAAAAAGGAGCGCTTTTCAGGATATTTTTTTAATGTACTAATTGACATTTACCAATCAAATTACACTATCTATGTAGCCTCGTTCCTAATGGATTCCTCCTCGAATATTGAATTTCGTTGGTCAGAATTGAAATAATAAATACGTCATAAATCTATTTCTGAACAGGTACTTTCCGAGATTCCAAAATGGAAGAAGTCAATGAATCTTTTGCCAAGATTTTTCAAAATTTCAACTCTGAAGCTGAATTTGAGGGCATTGAAAGGGCTGATTTGATAGATATTGATTAGATGACTATGCTTCTCTGCCATATCATGATAATGACATTTCCCGTGATTAACAGCTGAATTTTTAGCGAGAAATTTGCGAACCACTCGTCCCCCTCTTCAGTCTGGAATTTTTGGTTATATTGACAGCGAAGCTTTACCGGTTGTCATCATTATTTAAATCAAATAAATAAACATTAAATTTTGTTTAAAAAGATGTGTTTCTCAAACGAACCTTTGCTTTGTCATAATTATAAAAATCAAATAAATAAACATTCATTTTTGATTAAATAGATGTGTATCCCAAACGTCCCAATTATAACACACATATATATGAATAAGAAATATCACTTCTCCTTTAAGTCCCACCACTTCTCCCTAAATTGCCTGGAGGGAGAAGTCACTTCTCCCAAAAGTTTTAGCCTAGTGAGAGCCCTGAATCACATTGCATAATTCAGGTGAGCGATCCAGGGCCATCATGGCCCTCCTGTATGGTTAAAGTGGAAACTTTAAAAATCTTCTCCTCCGAAAGTGTCTGGCTGATTTTCAAATAATTTTGTAGAAATGTTTCTTGGATGACCCTCTTTTAGATTCCTTCAAGCCATGTTGATTCATCAAAAAACATGGCAACCAGGGGGTGGGGCTGTTTTGCCTTATATGGCTATAGTGAAAGCTTGAACAATCTTCTCCTCCCAAAGTGTCTGGACAAAAGTACAGGTCCGGTACAAAAGCACTGGCCCGATTTGAAAATAGTTTGGCGAAAAACGCTCCTTCGTTGACCATATACAATGCTTGTTCAAATGTTACTGATCTGTTGAAAAACATGGCCAAAAGCGGTAGAGGCTTGTTTTCCTTGATATTGTGGTAGGCATGACAAATCATTTTGCATAATTCAGGTGAACGATTCCAGGGCCATCATGGCCCTCTTGTTTTGTTGAAAAATATCCTTTGTTTTCTTTTTCTTTGGAAAATGTATACAGTTACTGTGAATTGTGTTACCTACGTAAATGAAGTATGATAACAAAATAATAAACAGGCTGTCAAGTGCCAGTTAAAAAAAACAAAAACAAAGAACATCCAATGAGAATAATTATTTCTACCAAGGCCTTGAAAATCGTCGCAGTTTATCATATGTAATAAATATAGATGTTCTCTTTATTACAGATGTTGTATCATGACAAACAGTACTCTATGTCAAACTGCGAAACAGACCATAGATGTATGAAAGGGGAAAACTATAAATACTCAAAACCAAACAGTTATTGCCATCTTAAAACAAACGAAGGTGAAACAGTTATTTTCAAACGCAGAAATACAGATATAGTGAAAGATAATGTGTTACATCTAAGTGAAGAGATTCCTTCAGAAATTGGCTCTAACATTTTAAATGAAGAAACTGATACTTCCATATCATTCTGTGTCAAAAATGAAAATCTATGTAACAAAAAGGAGACCATGGTTACTGGCATGAATACTTTAAGCAGTACCTCTCCCTATAATATAACGCTTTTGACTAAATCAGATTGTATGCATTGCAAGAATATACCAGATGAAACGTTAAACAAGAACAGTCATGAAACTGATATGGAATGTAATGAAACAGAAGATACATTTTCCGTAGACTCGAATCGGATTGGTACAGAACGATTATCTAGACCTATTGATTACTATATAAGTTACAGAAACTTGCTGGACAATTTAACCAATTCCCACATGCATACTTAAATTGAGTCTCCTGCAGCAGGAAACATTTGAAAGCATTGTGTTACCCCATATCAACACTTAATGCAGTCAATCGCTTACAAGATAAATAAAATGGCCGACTAATACTGCAATCCTGTACGTGTTCCTTAATATTTTTGAGAGGTTCGGTTGCTAATAGCTTCTGTTGTCTACCTTGTTAGCCCACCTAAGCACGAAGTGCGAGGTGAGCTTTTGTGATCACTCACCGCCCGGCGGCGTCGTTGTCGTCTGTACGTCTGTCTGTTAACAATTTCCTACAAATGACTTCTCTATATTTGGTGTGAAGCAGTATCTAGTTGTCCTCTACGAAGATTATTCAAATTATACTCCTTGGCTCAAAATTGGCCAGTCCTGGGGGTCACCTGTTTTACATAGAGATGTATAGTGAAAAGCTTAGAAATATTAAATACTAACTGATACATAAACATTTCTTGAGTGACCATCTTAGTCATATAAACTTGACAAAAGACAGGCAACATAGGGTGTAGGTTTTTCGCTCTGTGGGCCTCTTGTATTGGCTTACCTGACTGCAAAACGAGTTATTGCGGTTGGCTTGACAAATTGATGCTAATCCGAGGATGATCTGGATTAGGTTCTATGCATACAGTAACACGAACAGTTACAACATACTAGCATGTGATGACCTTGTTGAAAGATATGCGGTCATCTTGCATATAAATGATCCGTTTTGTGTATTCATGATATCCACGCATTTAAATAGACCAAATTGAGTTGTCCACATGCCCATGTCTAACACTATTTCTATATTCGTATATGATGTCGACGCCTGTAGATAGTTTAAGATATTCTTAGCATATTTGTGAGTTATATTATTCGCTTTATGTCGCAACTCTTGTGTGGAAAGGAGTGATTAGGCCATACGACAAGTAGATGTAATCTTTTAAAAATTGATTTCTACCTGAGTTGTTCCTACAAACATTTAATTACTCTAGGTCACCATTACTAAGAACCTACTTGTAAAAATTTGGACTGCCTGTGTGCTGAATGTTTTAAGCTCATATGAGCACAAAGTTCTCATGGTGAGCTATTGTGATGGCCTGGTGTCCGTCGTCAACCTTTTCTTTTAATGACATCTCCTCCTAAATGCCTGTTTGAATTTTGACTAAACTTGGTTGTTCAATCAAATTGTCTTGTGGTCCTTTACCAAGATTGTTCAAATTATGCCCCTTGTTTCAAGATTGGCTTAGCCCCGGAGGTCACCTGTTTCATTTAGAGATATTTAGGAAAAACTTTAAAAACATTCTTGGCTGAAACCGAAAGGCCCTGAGCTTAGATATTTGGTGCGTAGCATTGCCCCATGGTCCTCTACTAAGATTGTTCAAATTAAGCCCCTGGGTTCAAATTGGCCACGTCCCAAGGGTCAGCTGTTTTACATAGAGATATATAGGGAATAACTTGTTCAAACCCTGTCAGTTGGTAAAAAACAAAGCATTACCATAAAGGCAGGGTTGATTTTCACTAAGTATATTCGTATAGACGATTTTTAAAAAAATCATCTTAAACAAAAAGGGCCCTCTTGGTGGAGCCTACAATAGCCATCTGTGCACTCCGAGCAGGAGGTCAGAGTCCCACAATGACAGCTTAACACTCACTTGTGTAGTTTTGACTTGAGTAGGATGCATGAGTAGGATCACCTGTTTAACTCTTTCAGCGCCAAATTGTTTAAAGTAGACTCTTCCATGTTTAAAATTGGGCGTCTCCATTTCTCTTGGGCCGAGCCCTGGTAGCTCAGTCGGTAGCGACGCGGGCTGTCAATCCAGGGGTTGTGAGTTCAAATCTCGGCTCGGCCAACTTTCTTTCCGACGATTGACAAAAGTCAATGCGACATGCGTCATTCGTCTTCCACCAATGGGCTAAGTCTATGTGGAAAAGCAGCCAGTTGCTTGGGAAGATGGTTGTGTGGAGTACTGGTGTGAGAAAACCAGGAAATGCATGAGTAGGTGAACTGGCCGCCGTGATATAACTGAGAAATTGTTAAAAACGGCGTTAAACCCCAATCAATCAATCAATCAACCATTTCTCTTGTAATAGGGGTTTTGAATATTGTTATAACTAAAGCGCAAACAATGCTGATTTCAGGTGAGACAGCTCGTTACGAGCTGTCTCACCTGAATCTGCATTGTTTGCAAAAAAACTCAATATTGCCTTTGGCGCTGAAAGAGTTAACAAAGAGATATATAGGGGACAACTTGTTTAAGCTGTGTCATTTGGTACAAAACAACACATTACCATAAAGGACAGGAATAGTTTTTACTATATTCTTACAGTGAAAATTGTTAAACATTTTGTTGAAACACATAGGCCCTCGTGTCTGATCGTAAAAATAGCCATCTGTGTACTCACAGCAGGAGGTCCGAGTCCCCCAATGAAAGCTAGAAACCCACAAGTGTGGTTTTGACTTGAGTTGGATGCAAGAATATAATATTCCTTTCCAGTATTCTTCATCATCTTTATTATTATCATTTTTGGCTCACCTTCATTTCTCGATCCGGTCCTTTTTAACCTCTTTATGTTGCAGTGCCATAAAACTCAACTCATTCATTCTCTAACAAAATGATAGGTTTAAAATTTGAAAAGATTTGAGAATTGGGAACATTTCATGTCATTTTCTACAGTATTTCAGTTGTATACATATTAATCAGAACAACATGTTTTGTAAAAAAAATAAAATAACATTAAGCAAGTGATCAATTAATTAAAATCTAAGCTCTTTCAATAACATTGTTTGCTGTCAAATTCACGGGTTGAACGGACATGTAAATGCGAGTCCTGGTACTTGAACACGATGAGACAACGGTAAGATAACTTTACGGTAAGTAACGCATTTAGAAAATCTTTGTTGGCGAAGCATGCACAAATGGATCGAATATTCGAATATTCGAATATTCGAGTACTCGTTGCCATCAGGCAATATTTCAAGTGAGCGATCCAGTGCAATCATGGCCCTCTTGTTTGTGAATTAGTGATACTGTGATATACATGATGTGGCAGTTTAGGACAATCTTATTGTATTGACTCAATAGGCTCAAAACTAAGCCAGTGAAACAAACGGGGTATAGGTACAAATACCACTTATACCCCCTTGTTGTATAGGCCGGCTTTTATAGCGACGTTGGTAGAGCGGTTGACCTTTTCTTAAAGGTTAGTGCCTGGATGGATGACCCGCGATGACTTAACTCCAGTACACGTTACAAATGGTAGCAGCGGTGAGATTTGGGGTTGATATCACCATCATCCCCGGACCCCGGTGGTTCCCAGTGATGTAATATAGACTCCGCTTTGGTGTACCGATTGTGTTCAGTTGTGTGACTTCGGGTCGAAGTCAAGAGGGAGAAAGGTAACGGAGACGGGGTATAAGTACAAATACCACTTCTACGGCCATGTGAGTAGTAGCAAATGAGGCTAGATGCAAAGTGGGTTACCCTCATTTGCGGTCAGGGTCCGTTTCAAAGTCGGCTGGTTCGTTTTCCGCGTGCGCCACTTCTCGGTCAGTTTTCAAAGATATGGTAAGGTCAGCTGGTTCGTTTCCCGCGCATGGCACTTTGGAGAAGTAAATAAATAAGTTATGGTGGGAAAAAAAAGGTTTTGCGACGTGTTTCACCCACAAAAAGTAACCAATGGAGTATATGTTTTGATACACCCATCTATCTCTAGCTGAAGAAAAATGAATTGTTATAATTCACCGTCCTTATACAATATCGATATGATCGTGAAGCATCATTCTTACAAGAACCAGTACTGCTAACATTACAGTTTATTAAACAATTATGAAATGTGTATTATATGTATCATTTTAATGCGTGATTAATGGGCAACTGAAAACACAAACTACCAAACAATGATGGAATATGAAAGAAAATAAAAGTATACCACATACCTAATGTGAAGAAAAAGTGTAAATAGGAGACAAAGAGTAACAAGAAATCCTGAATAGTTTCAAAAGAGTAACTACTCTTTTTACAGTATAATAAAAGAGTACCTACTCATTTTGCAGAGTAACACAAGAGTAACATCAATGGTTTTTTGTTTAGGTCACTTACATGGAAACTATCAAACATAATACTCTGAAACCTGTTCATCTAATACCCTTCTTCACATTGTTTGGTAAAGTTGAGCTTATGTCACATCCAGATGTGGCGAATTATCCTTCATGCGTGTATCCGTGCGTCAACTTTGTTTTGCTTCAAACCACTTTTCCTCACTAACCAATTGGAAAATTGGGATGAAACATCATAGGAAGCATCCTCTCAATGTCGTCTCCTAAATTCCTTCATTTGTTTGGATCCATGCACAATTCTAGTTTCCATGGCAACCAAAAGAAAACACTTTAAAAGTATTCTCCTCCGAAAGTGTCAGGCCGATTTTCAAATAATAGAAGAAATGTTACTTGGTTGACAGACACTATCAGATTCCTTCAAACCGCCAGAGGGCTGGGCTATTTTGCCTGATATGGCTATAGTGAAAACCTAAAAAAGCTTCTCTTCCGAAAGTGTCCGGCCGATTTTCAAATAATTTTGTATAAATGTTCCTAGGGTGACCCTCTATCAGATTCCTGCAAGACATATTGGTGCTCGAAAACTATGGCCGCGGCTATTTTGAATTATATGGCTATAGTGAAAACTGAAACAAATCTTCTCCTCCGAAAGTTTTAGAACTATTAATTTTGTAGAAATGTTCCTTGTTTGCTTTATATTGGCTTTAGAGAAAACTTTTAAAAATCTTTTCCTCCAAAACTATTTGGCCGATTTTCAAATAATTTTGCAGAAATGTTCCTTGGGTGACATTTTTCAAAATTCCTTCAAGCCATGGTGATTGGTAAAAAAACCATGGACACCAGAGGGCGGGGCTGTTTGGAGATTTATTTTTTGCCTAATGGCAGAGGAGCGATATTGATTTTATTTTTTTCCCAAACAATAAAAACATAACTTCAACATATTATGACAATCGAATTGTGTTTTGGGGTTCAAGGTCACTGTTACTAAAATGTAACCATCTCATTTGCCTGTCCATACACGCGACTCGGCTTATGATCTTGACTGATTGTGACAGCCACCCGACCGACGTGAAGATCTTCCTTATCATGTATATGAACTTGGATTTATTTCCACACGATCAATCTTTTTTCAATACTTGAAAAATATCAGTTGTGTGCGGTCATAATAATATGTAAATATTCATTCCGAATTTGAAGATTTTTCATAAAAAATAAATAAACCGTAAAAGGATAATATCAGACCAGCGTCAGGCACCCGCAAATATATTCAGCAAATATACCTCTATTTATGCTTAATATAAGGACGCAACAAAAATATTTCAGAAACACGATATGGTCATTTTATTCGTTACTAAGGCAACTCGATGACATACGAGCGGGGCCGGTGTCATTTTCCGCAGTAAATAACAAAACATTAAACGTTACTGCCCATTACGCACCATGGCATCATCTGAGTCACAAGAAACGCGCGCATGTATCAAATTATGTTGTCAGCTGGGATATTCGCCAACGAAAACGTATGATATGATACAGCAGGCATCAACTTCAAAGAAAATGTCGAGAACACAAGTTTTTTAATGGTATCTGATCTTGACAAAGAATAGTATTCGGATATGTTCGACCAGTGGATACATAGGCACGAGAAATGTGTTGCGTGTAGAGGAGACTACATAGAGAACTAACTGATACGCATATTGTGATTTAAAAACGGACAACTTTGTCTTAGGCGACGCTCCCCGCTAGTCCGAAATGGACATATTGTTAACGTATGTATTTTCCTTATTTTGTTGTGCAATTGTCGTGAAATGTTCAGATATAGTGTATCAATGATTGGTTATTATGTGGATCTGCTTGTCATTAATTTATCTCACTAAATCCTCAAGTTATAGGCACAGTCCGGTTAATTCTGGATCACCCCTCGAATGTATCCGGAAAGAAAAATCCGTGCAACCTGAGTTATACCAAATGGAACTGATTTATACACCATACATACTTTTAAACCATTCACATCGACTGCAATAGACGACAAAGAGGCATAACTGTGCGCATATCAGACTTTGATATGGGTAGAGCGTTTGAGCTGTAATTGCAGGGTCATATCGCCCAGCTGTTTTGGGTAAAGGGCCTGACACGCTTTAAAAAATGTGTATTTTGTTGTATATCGTGTAGACAAGGGCTGTTAATGCCTCGCCAGCCGGATTTGATCCATATTTGCATTTTGGTCTGATACAAAATAAAAAATGAAGATCGAATAAATCGCTAATGGATTGTGAATGCTCAGAAACTGCCAGAACTTCAACATATCATCGGGTATGTGGACATTTTAATCAGAAAACTGTCACCTCAGCGATGTAGAGAAAAAATATCTTTACATTTATTCCCATATCTAGCAAATAAACCAACCAAATTTAATGGGATTTCGCAGATTGTTTATTTTTGCTGTATGTTTTATGAAAAAGAAAATTTCGTGGAAATATCTCAAAGCAGTTGTTTGCGACACAGTTCATATACATGTGAAGGTTTCATCATTATATGTGACAGAATCGTCATTTCATGTGATGGAGTCAACCTTTAATCCCTAGCTGGTCGGTAGAGCGGATCGAGGGGACCATTTTAGAGGGTAATTATGTGATAGGTATACCTATTGCTTTAGACTCATGATTTATTGAGTCGGGTGTGTTTTTAGCTCGACTATTCGAAGAATATGAGAGCTTTACTACTCGCCCCGGCGTCGGCGTCAGCGTCGGCGTCGGCGTCCGGTTAAAGTTTTAGGGCAAGTTGGAATTTTCATTCATAAGTATTTGTGCTAGGGCTTTCAGATTTGGAATATAGTTACATCTTATACCTTTCTTCACATTGAATGCTGAAGATGCTGGGTTTGACCTTCTTTTTGGGGTAAAAAACATGATTTTGGGTGGTTAAAGTTTTAGGGCAAGTTGGAATTTTATTTATTGTTTAGTTTTTCTCAATAAGTACTTGTGCTAGGGCTTTCAGATTTAGAATATAGTTACATTTAATACCTTTCTTCATATTGTATGCAGAAGATGCTGAGTTTGACCTTCTTTTTGGGGTAAAAAACATGATTTTGGGTGGTTAAAGTTTTAGGGCAAGTTGGAATTTTATTTATTTTTTAAATTTTTCTCAATAAGTACTTGTGCTAGGGCTTTCATATTTGGAATATAGTTACATCTAATACCTTTCTTCATATTGAATGCAGAAGATGCTGACTGTGACCTTTTTGGGGTAAAAAACATGATTTTGGGTGGTTAAAGTTTTAGGGCAAGTTGGAATTTTATTTATCTTTTTACTTTTTCTCAATAAGTACTTCTGCTAGGGCTTTCATATTTGGAATATAATTACATATAATACCTTTCTTTATATTGTGTACTGAAGATGCTGAGTGTGACCTTCTTTTTGGGGTAAAAAACATGATTTTGGGTGGTTAAAGTTTTAGGGCAAGTTGGGTTTTTCTTTTTTTCTTCTTTTTCTCAATAAGTTCTTGTGCTAGGGCTTTCATATTTGGAATATAGTTACATCTTATACCTTTCTTCACATCTGTCCATGTTTTTGTAAGAATGATGGCCCTTTTTCGATTTAGAATTTTGGTTACATTTTGTTTGTACCACCCCACTTTTTTTCAAAAGCATTACAGAGATATAGCTTATATATATACACTTACAATACTTATTTACCATCATTACCTCCATCAACAGACAACAGTTCATAACTCTGTCAAGTTTATTTTAAGAATTATGGCCCTTTTTGATTTAGAATTTTGGTAAAGTTATTCATACCAAATCAATTTTTTTCAAAACAATTAGAGATATAGCTTAAACACTTACAAACATCTTTTTACCATCATTACCTCCACCAACAGCCAAGATTGCATAATTTAGTAAAGGTTTTTGTAAGAATTATGACCCTCTTTCGACTTATATAAAGTACTTTGCTTATAAATAATATGATAAAGTACCTGGTTAAGTTTTCTGTACCACCAAAAAAGTTTTGTTTTATTGGCAAGCACAAACAAGTCGAGCGCGCTGTCCTCCGACAGCTCTTGTTATATATATTATACATACATGATACAGTTCCAATCTTCTTTAATGTCTTGAAGATGTTTTGACCCATTGTCTTGTGTAGACATAAATAGTTTATTAATATACGATTTTCTGATGTGTTTGCACTATACGACCGGTAGTAAATAGTAAATTACCCAAGAAAGTTGATTTCTATATTTCCCTAAATGTTTTCTGCTAATTATTAGTGAATCCTTACCAGTGCAGTTGAAGAAAATGTAACGGTTAATTGTACAGAACAGAGTTCTTAATGATCGGAAATTACATAAGACACAAACTAATTTTTTTGTTTTAATTTTATTTATGCATAAACAATTATGATAAAGTAAATATATACAAACAGAATTGCCCTAAGAATGCGAAATTTAAAACATTTGAGAAAAATGTAACATATGATTAGCCTGCACATACGTGCAAGTTGATCTTTTGCTACACTTATCGCTTTTTTTCCATTCCATTCATTGTCTCTGAGTTTGGTCAGCTCTTCTGTAAACATTGTGGGAATTGGTCGAACTTCTTCTGCGCAGCGCTGAGATATCTTGCTCATGATTTGTTTGGCAACGAATATGACTAAGTGATTGTTGGATTTTTTCATCTGTTTACTTATACGTAAGTTATTCGTATGTTTCCAACGGTTTGAACTTAATTAAAATAAATTAAGAGACAGAACAGTTTATTTTTGTTTTAAAGAAAATAGATTAAAGGCACAGTTTTGCATTTAATTTGTTCAACAGATACCTTGACAGTTTGAACTAAATTACTTATGATTAGAAAATAATACTTTAAGAATAGGTATGGTAGATGCTGGAGCATCTATTTGACTGGAAAACGTTGACGTTCTTACACTTACTGTTAGACACCCACTTCAAAGTGGACACAAAGAGATTCGGGACTTTCGGACCGGCTAAGATAATAACGTCGATTTTGACGTCAAAACGTATGTATTTGCGACACTGATAGTGTGGTTAGAGAAATCGCCATCACGTTTGAAGTGGTATTCGGCAGACAGCAGGGAATATTATTACCTGCGTGCTTATATCAATAACATACATCTGCTATGACACATAATATAACTAAATGCGAATTAAAACAAAATTTTCGCAAAAATATTTTAACAGTTTCAAGATTATTTCTAATTCATTTAATATTCGACCGAGAGATTTTTATCGAAAAGATATATAGTTTAGGCTCCCGTTTGTCTACCATTTGCCAACATTTCAAGACTGTCTATCGAGCCGATCTTTAATAAATCACAATGTCGCTGAACGTCTCTCGCGCTTCGCAACGTACACTGCATATTTATATATTAATACGCATCCAGGGTAATAACATACACATTTATATTTTCATTATCATCTATTTCAATCTTTTAAGTAATCTACTCCATTACACATAATGGTAGGTTGTATTAATGTGCTTCGCTTTGAAGATTTAAAGTAGCTTTAAAATACATTAAAACTACAATAAAAAGTATTTTGATTTTTATAGTATATTAACTGTCTTCGTTACTTCAATGTTTTACTGATTTTCATTTTTTTGTCACATATTTCAGATAACTTTTTAAAGAATACCATTTCTCCCTAGAAAATGAATCTGCAAGTATGAAACGTCACCTAATTAATTATAAGTCGCTGGCAACTATATCTTTAAAAGAAATTCGTGTTTCCAATTTGTTTTAAGTTTGTGATTCATTTACCTCCTATTTCATTTTATTACATGCTCTTTGCGAGTATTCACTCGTCCCTGATTAGACATGTAGCAGACATTTAGAAATCACGGAGTATCCACTACCGCTGAGAAGAAAGTTTTGCTCGTTGAATATATACAGTAAGTTTGTTTCAAGACCAATAGCAGACACGACACAACGTCATACAACGTAAAACACCGTAGCATAACGCAGCTCATAACGTAGTACAACGTGTTACAGCATATAATAGCGTGACAGAGCGTGACATAACGCTGCACGAGGAACATGGTAGCAACGATGCCACAACGTAGCATAGCGCAGCACAACGTGTCAGCAAACGCAACTGAACGTATCAACCGGCGGGACGCGCTATGTTCACGTTCTATTACGTTTTTGCTACGTTTCTGCTTCGTTATACTACGATGTACCACGTTCTCTCCACGTTGTTGTACGTTGTGGGGAAACGTGAGCAAATTTTGAACATGTCCAAAATTAAAATTTCCACTTCACGTTTTGTCACGTTTGCTCACGTTTTAGCCACATAGTTATACGTTTGCCCACGTTGTAGCCACGCTTCTCAACGTAGCTAAATGTGGCGGCAAACACGTGATACTATGACTGGGGCATAACGTTAATTAAACTATTGTTATCACTTAGTGACATTTAACTTACTCGACCATTTGCTCATGAAATTTCTCAAATTAAACCTGTGATCCAGTGATTCACAGACTGCACTGTCAATGCAGAGGTCCGAGTTCTGGAAATGTCTGAAATGCTTGTTAGGGTTTCCAACTCGACAAGAGTTTAAGTACGGGCCATGCCTCGCTTGTATAATGCTATACAATGCGCACGTTATAGAACCAAGTGGTCTTTTCGGAAAGAGTTTGGGTGTCTCACCCGGAATCCATTGTATCCTAATTCATTCTGTCTCTTTATTTAGATAATTTACACGTGTCATATGCTTGTACATGGTAACAATTGTACACTACCAAATTGGCCTATAGCAGCTAAAAAGCTTATGCTCTATCAGATCATTTGATCTCTACAATTACATTACATTAGTGAACAAGATGGAAGCAACTATAAAACAAATGATTGAGTAAGATAACTCCTATGTGTTTTAGTTGCATGTCACTTTCTGGTAAAAAGAGTGAAATTATCGGAAAGGATTCATATATAGGTAAAACCATCACACGCATAGAACATTTGGACACACGTAATGACAAAATCATTACACAGAACGTTATCATTCTCAAACGTATTGTGAATATCTAACAAAGATACATTTCTGTCACATACAATCTTGAAACCTTTGCATGTATAATACATTTCGTCGCATATATGAATAAATGTCACAAATCAAGATGAAACTACCACACATAATGCTGATTCCAACATACAGAATGACTTTTCTGGCACATGTAATGATAATACCGTTACATATATAAGATGTGTCGGCACATGTATGAAGAAAATGTTCACACATCAGGGTAAAACTAGCACACGTAATATTGAACCCATCATATGGAATGATAATTCTATCTCATGTAATGATAAGACCGTTACATGTAATTACGAAACCGTCACATACAATGCTGATGCGCCTGCCTGCCATCGTGTACCTACAAATAAGGCAGTTGCGGCGTTCCATAGTGCAGTATTTAAAATCGTGATTGTTTTCGCTTTTTCATTTACACTGGAAGACCGGTTAGTTGGAACGTCTGGCATGAACCAACAATGGCGACTACACTGGTAACATCCTCGTATTTATCGCTATCGCATAATTATATAGTAAATTAGTAAATATACAACTGACTTTCATTAACTCAACAACTTAAGGTTTGGAATCAACATATATTTAAAATAAACTACTTTCAGAGTTCGGTCTGGTCCATAGAAAGGTATATTATAGCCTTTTATTGTTTCACCACTACCAACGGACGCCGCCATTACTGATAAGCGCCTGAACTAATCTAGAATTGTGATGCTTTTCGCTATAACATTTATTCGGCAAGTTACATATATCCATATCTAGTTAAAGGTACTAGGCTGTCAAATGACCTTGCAGGACAAGTCCCAAAACTCTATTTCAGATTTTGACATAATTGTGTCCCTTTTTGGACTTAGAAATCTTTGGTTAAAGTTTTGCATGCAAGGCTTTTTCTCACAAACCACAGATACTATTGCTTTGAAACTTCACACACTTATTGGAAATCATCTAATGACCTTGCAGGACAAGTCCCCAAAACTTAACATCAGATCTTGACACAATTATGACCCTTTTTGGACTTTTAGTTAAAGTTTTGCATGCAAGATACTATCATGGACATATCTCAGTAACCACTAATGATATTGACTTGAGACTTCAGTCATGTCTGCAGGGGTTTCACACAGTCCAGTTAGATAACTCTTGTATGACTTCAGTACAAATTATGGCCCTGGTTTGACTTTGACAATTTGGTTAAAGTTTGGCATGTAAGGTACTACCATGCACGTATCTCATTTACCACTGTTTACTATATAATTAAATGGCAAACAGTCGAGCATGCTGTCTTTTGGACAGCTCTTGTTCACTATAGCATCAACATGGAAAGACGTAAATATATGAAGACATATCTAGGTATATGTACTAGGCTGCCATTATATAATTAAATATATAGGCTTCCAGTTGTTTAACGCGTGATGTTTTTCGCTATAACATTAACATGGAAAGATCGTGAATACATTTATACATATCTTATTATAGTTACTAGGCCGCCACTTGTTTAAGTCGTGATCTGTTAATACAAGTAGACATATCTATGTATAGGAACTAAGCTGTCGTTAATTATGTAAAGTAGTAGGCTGCCAGTCGTTAAATTCGTGATGTTTTTCACTATAGCACTTACATGGAAATACCGTAAATGCATGTAGACATATCTTAGTAAAGGTACGTGGCTGCCAGTCGTTAAAATCATAGTGTTTCTCGCTGTAATGCTCGCACGGAAATACCGTAAATGCATCTAGACATACATAGTTAAAGGTACCAAATTGCCAGTCGTTAAACTTAAGATATCACATTAACATTTAACATTTATTTAAATGAATATATTACTTGGGTGTAGTCAAACTCATGCTAAAATGTGTATAATTCTACCCAAATGTGTAAGCAGAAATTCTATACAAGCAGGATATTCTATATTTTCGTCCAAATGCAGTTAGTGCAAAGCAGATATATTCTTAAGTGTTATACTAATAAAAGTCGTTCGTTTACAAATACATCTATAATATAACGTTCAGGGGTTAGGACTAAAATGCCATTTTCGGCGATAGCTGATTAACGTGGGTTTTGACCTAGATGTTAAACAAACGATCTAGATTGTAGACCAATCAAATGTTGTATTTAATGAATATTGTCGAAGAAATTAAGGAAATGAAACACTTTTTGATTGGTTCATAGTTAAGTTGGCGATCCTACGGGAGGCACTAATTAGGGAAGTTTTAAATAAAATGTTCTGCATACTAACCTTTAATTGTTTTCCTTAAGAAATAAATTTCAGTGAAAAAAATCAGTGGAAACGTATGAAATATAATATTTAAGAGCAAAATATTAATTACTTTTGAAAAGGATAAGTTTTCAGTCATTTATCGGCAATTGAGACTTATAATGTGTTACATAATACACCTCTTGGGAGCTTCGCGCAATCTCCAGTCATGTGATGAAATCTCGGCCTTGAACGATATAACGTCATGTCGCGCTAGTGTAATGGATGTTGACTTGGATTGTCAAGTGAAAGGTGTCTGTGGTTCGCTTCCCGGCAGAGGCAAGCTGTTTTTTCTCTCTCTCTCATTCATATCAAAACCAAAGTTTATATATATATGAACTAAAACATTTATAAACCAAATATTACATATTTAACGTTATTGTTTTCTGTCATTCTAATAAGTAAGATAAAATATAAAATAGTATGTGCATGTTCCATTTCTTAGTGGTTTCTCATATTGATCGCCGTTTATCTTTTTTAAGATATTTCTTGTTTCACCATGATGTGAAAGCCCCCTTGGCATAGAAGTTTGAAATGTAGAAAAGCTAAGCAACTTGCATCGATGTTAGTGCCTAGATATATGACAGTGAACGTGGTGCACGCTTCATTTTGTGGCGGGTGTGGAATATGAGGTGACATTAAACTCCCGGACAAGGTGTCCTTGGTTATGTTATATAGGTCTCCGCTCGGTGGTCTGCAGTTGAGTAGATATAATTGTTAAAGTTAATTGGGAGAAGGTAAAGATCTAAATACACATTTAGGCAGGCTTTTTTAGTGCATCACGGATAGTGCCTTGATGGTTGAGCGACAACTGTGTTTTACCGCTTCCCTCAGATAAAATTGATATGTCGTCTGCTCCTATTACATGTTCTCAAACAATTGTAATAATACCGATTCAAGTATTGTTTTATTCATGTAATATTTAAAACATTATTATTATTTGTAATATCCCATTTCGTCGAAATATTTTCAAAAGTCATCTGCTGAAAAGGCGTTTAAATGTCGTTTGCATCGAGTAATGGATTGTAACACTTTCTTCAAAACATTTGTGCATTAAGTAAAATGGTTGCATTACCAGTACTCGTGTTGAATAAGACCAACCATGGGCAATTGAAACCTCAATGCCTGGATTTGCACACTATGAAACGTCATATCTCCTTTAATGTTGACCTTGCTTTTAAGCAGTGTATTCGTATGCTACACATGTTGAAATCGTCGTTCTGGCTTCGTTTTGTGTCTGAAATGATAAAAGATGTAAAGAAAAACCGTAATTCCAGTTAACAATTTGATTCGAAATAACCGCTGCTATATTTTGTAAATCAATCTGCGTATATCTCTAAAAACATATAGGTTTCAAAGAATTTTAATCATTAATTCGGGCTAAAGTAAATATAAAGTCTTGCCAAGAAAAAAGATAGGTTGCTATAGGTGTATTCCGTCATGTTCCTGTTCATAAGAGGAAACTATGGACAGATTTTTGAGAAATTAAAGACTAAAAAAGAATTGCACTAAAATGATGTATAGGTCCCCTTTATTCAATGGCCCGTATATCTTATACTAATATAGCAAGAACGATCAAAGTCATGTTTTCTTAAAGTCTATTGTATGTTCTTTATTCCCTATCGTTAAATGTTGTTTTAACAACTGAAATGACTTCTGTAACATCTCAAACATTAAGGCGAACTGAATACGGTCGCCTTAAGATACTTTCGCCTTAATGTATGTTTTTTTTAGCACGGATGTTCGCCTTAATGTAGGATCCATACATAAATTATGTAAATACTTATAAATGAATATATTAGAGGAAATGTAAGGAATATAACTGAAAGTCGCAATTAAGGATAGATTAGCAGATTTTGGGGAAACTGTTCATTGTACCTTATTTCTCCTTATCCAACAATGTTTTATGAAATTTGCAGCAGTTTTGAAAACATTTAGAATCCATTATTGAATGTACTAATTTAGGATATCTATTGATTTTGAAAAAAAATATAACTAATCATTCTATGGTTTGTTAGTGTTTTTACCGTTGATTTCGTTCCTTTATTATCATTTTATAAAGTTAAACAATTACCCTTTGATTTGTCCCCATTTTTACACAGCTGAAATATTACTGGCAATAACAGCAACTTAAATTAACTCTTTCCCAAATACAACAAGTTTACAGCGGATGAATTTGAAAACATATGGACAAAATTATGGAAAATCGTTCATCAAAAATTGGTTTATACAAATAATGTATATGTCCGACATTGTCGAATTGCGTATAGGCAGTGGTACATAACATCAGGAACGTAGATTAGATCTTATCTACGTTCCTGGTAACATCCCTCATCATAGAATTACAAAATAAAGTATGAACAAAATTAAAATACTTAATTATAGATCTAAACAATTATGCTGTTTACACGTTGAATTATATAACTTTATATTATTAATATATAATTTGCTTTCTCTACAAAATGTCTTACGATTGGTTCTATTTTATTAATTCGTCAACACGGTCAGTACTCGAATTGACATAGTTCGTGTATATTTCTCTCATCCGGTGTATCGGTGTTGTTTACAATTTCTTAAAATTCAAAAAATCAAAATTCATTTTAAAAGACGCAAATACATTTGAATATTTTTTTCGTCAATTTCGTCATCTAAATTGACGAGTTGACGAAGCTCATCTGATTGACTGATCGCCATGAAACATGAAATAGGGCCTAATTTGCATTAAGTTTTTAGAAAAAATGTCACAGTTCGCCACTCGTCAATTCGTCACTCGTCAACCAAACTTCATGGACCTAAAAAAATGTCACAATTCGTCACTCGTCAATTCCTCACTCGTCAACCTAACTTCACGGACCTGTTAGAATGAGGTTATCAATAAGACAAGAAAGGACAGGCAAGATAAATTGCCCACTTCAAAATGCGAATGATACGACCGTGCATACGTAACCCTTGTCCGAATGCAGCAAACATTTTGCAGACGATTTTGAAAACATCTATGCAAAAAAGGGGAAACATCTTGAACTAAAACTTTAACAATTTAATGTAGTTGAAAATAGTGTGACAACAGGGGAAATTTTCCACGACGAGCAATAGACCTCTTTGTCACACAAAATAGAAATTGCTTGTATATTAAATGGTTACATTGGGAGTTTCTTTTAATGGGAAGTTTCGTCTTTTGTTGCTAGGTTTTAGAAGTCGTCTGATACATGTGTATTCTATATGCTAAAAGGGCCAGACAATACAAAGTCCATTTTAAAAACCACGTATGTCAAAACCGTACACATATTTGAATAACCTTACACCGATAAACGTGTCAGTAAGATATAAGTAACTCATATATTTAGGCCTTTATATTACATTTACAAGGTGTATTTATACAATGAAATGTTTGTAGACTGTTTCGTGAGTTACCTAATGTATATCTCTATATTTCTATTGATATAACCTGAATGGACAGTTAAGTCCCAAGATATAAACGTTTCAAATATTATGGAAAAAAATATGAATACGTAAATCTTGTTTACAATCATTCGCTTAAGATTTTACAAACACTTGTAAATGGGGGACGGGTTTCTTTCTTCATCAATCTAATTTGCAGAGAAAACAATTGGAGTCTAAAATAGACCAGTTTCAACAAGCGTTTTCGGCTTCTTTACTCGCGTAACGAGAGTAACTGGAGTTGAAAGTCGAACGTATCGAGTAAGCGAACTGCGCATGCGCTTAATCTCTAATCTACTCGACTCGAACGACCCCCACTATTTGAAGGGTAACAAGAGATCAAAGATGGCGACGGCTGGAAGTATTCAGCGATAGAAATGATATGAACTAGTTTTGTTGCAAAATTGTGCTTTGTTATTGGATAATTGTTAAGGCGATATGTATATTTCTTAAATAAGAATCTAAACTGATAACTTTGAATGTTTTTATTTATTTATAAGTTGTTATTTCGTCAATGTTATTTGTCTTTCCGATTTTTGCACAGAAGATCGCCATTTTGTAAACAACACAAGACTGGGGTTAGGCGTTCGTGAATGGTTACTCGTGTCGTGTACTGCGCATGTCCAGGTTTTCTACTCGAGTAACTGGATTGCAAAAGCCGAAAACGCTCAACATAACAATATTAAACACGCGTGTAGAAAGATAACGAAACCCTGGCTTACTGCATTCGTTTAAAACATCTCATTGCTTCTTATCAAAGTAGGATGGACGAAACATCGTTATCCATTTTAAGAACTTTGATTGGCGGATGCAATCCATTGGTGACCTGGCCTTTGTAATTCACGCGATTAACGTTATATAACGTTTTCATAACTATACAAGTCAGTTATAATGACATTTACCTTTATACTGTCTACCAACAACATAGCAGTCCATATTTTATGCCTTATTATTATTATTTGGCTATGACTAGTACACCATTTAGCACAGAATACACCTATATTGACAGACCCCGTTCAGCTACATGCACCTGGCTAAGTGCAAGTACATGAATGCTTCTTAACAAGAGGGCCATGATGGTCATGAATCGCTCACCTGATTTCCCTCCCACTTTAGCCATATAAGCCCCGCTCCCTGGCGGCCATAGTTTTCAACCAATCAACATGGCTTGAAGGAATCTGTTTTCACTATAGCCATATGAGGCAAAAGAGCATTGCCCTGTGGCGGCCATGTTTTTCGACCAACCAACATGGCTTGAAGGAATCTGATAGTGGGTCACTTAAGGAATATTTCTACAAAATTATTTGAAAATCGGCCTGACACTTTTGGAGGAGAAGATTTTTCAAGCTTTCACTTTAGCCATAAAGCAAAATATTCCCGCCCCTTGGCGGCCATGCTTTTCGAAAAATCACATGGCTTGTAGGAATCTGATAGTGGGTCACTTAAGAAACATTTCTACAAAATTATTTGAAAATTGGCCTGACACTTTGGAGGAGAAGATTTTGTAAGTTTTCTCTATAGCCTTATTAGGAAAAACAACCCCGCCATGTTTTTAGACCAATCAACATGGCCTGAAGGAATCTGGAAGAGGGTCATCCAAGGAACATATCTCCAAAATTGTTTGGAAGATGAAGAATGTTAAAGTATTTTTCGGTTCGTTACCGTGGAAACCAAATTCTGCATAGATACCCCACAAAATGGTGAGGTCATTAAGAGGATGCTTTCTGTGAAGTTTCATCCCAATTGACCCACTTGTTACTGAGGAGAAGATGTTGACAGACGCACGACGCACAACGGACAAAAGGCGATCACAATAACTCACCTTCAGTACTTCGTGCTCAGGTGAGCTAAAAATTTAAAGGGACTGTTCAGCATAGCAACCAAACAACCTTGACGTATAAATAGAACGTATAAATTTAGCTCTCGATTTAAACTCATGTTTTTATTACGTGACTTTTCACATAGATAACGACCCATCCACCGTAGAACCCGCACCATATTGTTTTATAATACTTGTTATAACGTTCAATTAGAGTTTAGAGCTGTGCAAACAAGTGATTCGGATTCACAGAATAAACATCGAATTACTATTGGTAAGAATTCTCATATTGTTGTTGAAACACAATGTTTATTTTAAGATTGATCTCATATCTTTATCAACATAAACCTCTCATTTTATTCACGAATTCATCGTCTCCACATCATTTTACAATTCAATCTTTAAACGACTTCACCTCCTAAGCCACATACCTAATGTCTAGATGTGTTTTCAAAACTATTCTTTAGCTTACCATCTATCGAACTTTGTCGAGCAGTTCCGATCTACTACACACGAACATATTCTTTAAACGTCATCTCTTAAAACACTCATACAACATCGGCCCAATTCAAAACACTTTCAGTGGAAGACAGTGGTAGAACGTTGGTCTCTCGTACTAAAGGTATCTGGTTCGAATCCCGCGAGGAGCATGTTCTGCCTTCTGGACTTGTTCTGGTTAAGTCTCCAGGAAGAAGACATCGAGTGTGATTAATAACAGCTGAAAGCTTGTTTCGCAATCGGATTACACTAAATAAGTTTGAACTAAGATACTTAAACTCATGCTTATTAAGTAAACCCCATGCCAAAATTATTTCAACTCATTTCCCTTGCACATGATGGCCGCCACATTTAAATGGTATCCCCTTCTTAACCACAATTTCCAAAGATAAAAACTGTAAATATTTTAGGGCATCACCACATAATTGCACGCATATGTTTCTCAAGTTGTCCTTATACTATTCCGCTCCGCTGCAGGCGATGTCCGCTAGCTATATAAATAGAACACTGTTTGCATGATATCTCCTCCTAAACCTGTAAACTAATTTCGAAACAATAACTTGCATGTATCTTACATTGTCTACTATATACTATATACTATATACTATATACTTAAATTCATATAGATAGTGGGTCTGTGTTATTAAACATGTTTATCGGGTCCACTATGAAATCGTATAGATTTTTATAGTTCTTCTTTTTCATTACATAAATGATTCGCTCAAGAACCTATGTATCCCATTATACACCTTAAGTTACAATGGTTAGTAGTAGTAATACACGATTTCCTTATACAATGATAGTGGGTCTACCCAAAGTGGGACCAACAATATAATTGGGTTCTTTATGAGAAGATCCAATTGTAAATATATCAATCGCTGACCCAATATCGTAGTTACACTTACGTTTATATAATAATTAACTATTGGGCCAAAGCCCTTCCACACACATAGATAAATAAGATATACGAGATATACATGTAGTTATTTCAAAAGTGGCAGCCGCCGTCGCTGGAAAAGTGACTTGTGTCTCACTCCACTGTTGTATACTTATAATCAGTCCCTTATTGGGTCTGATATCTCATATCTTAATATTGGTACCTACCCGAAATAATGGTGATACAATCGTTCAAGTCATAAGAACAGAATCATGTTGGCTTTAGTATAATATGTATACCTATTATAAATATCGACAGCTAAAATAAGTGTTAAATGTTTACTGCTAATACAGTTATGTTATATATACATGTAAGGTCGATACTGGGTCGCATAATGTACACCCGGTTCGTTTATTGGGCCCTCATTTGGAAGAAATCTGCAATTATCCTTCCGGTATTCTGATTGGATGTTGGATATATAAATATATACTGGTCGCGCAATTTCAATTTAAGGGAGATTACTCATTTTCAAAGCCCCAATACATGGGTAAAATGTTTGAAACAGTATAAGTACCCCAATAAAATATATTTTAATATAACGCCAGATGTAATAGTGGGTGTTTGAAATGTTGGGTCAATACCCAAATTACCGGTTTAGGACCCATTAACTAGTTCAGGACCCAGTATATCGAGGATTAAAATCAACGAAGACCCGTTATCTGTACGAATTTAAAACTATATATATATATATATATATATATATATATATATATATATTAAATGTTTATCGTATATGACGTAGTTTTGTTCAAAATTGCTATCCTGTAGAAACTTAACATTAGTTCATATTTAATTCATATGGCTATAAATAGTGTTTCCATGCGACCAACAGCAAACAAAATCATATTTTCGGGACTTGGCGACCAGGAAAGATCTAGATAAACCTACACATTTGCATAGTATCATCAGGATTTTCCCTGTTCGCTAGCAAGTCATAGAAGCATCGCCGAAGTCTCTCCAGAACTGTTAACGGTTGTTTACCTAGATGTAGTCTTTTACATTTGTTGACATTAAATTCTACATCCCTTATGTATGACCAATCGCCGAATTGGTCAGTGGTTCTTTGGAGCTTCTCATGGTCCTAGTGACTGTCTACTACGTAGTACGTTTTGGTGTCGTCGGCGAATAGGTTTACCACCGTTTCTGCGACTTCAGTTAGGTCATTGCAGGAGATGAGAAATATGGTTGGTCCGGGAAAACTCCCTTGAGGTACTTGTTTTCAGATTTCAAGATTGGTTCAAGGTTTCCTTTTTTCCATTATTCAGGTGCCTCGCTGTCTTTCATGGGTTTGTTAAAGACTTGTGCCAGAGGATTTACTCGTTGGTCTTTACTTTCTACTAAGAGTAGATGGATTCTATCTGGACCTAGATATTTGTTTGGTTTCACTTCTTTAATTGATTTTAGGACCAATTCTTCCATGACAACAATATTGTTTAGGACAGACTCATAGTCTCGGATAGGAAAATCGGATAGTTCTGTGTTTTTGTTTGTATTGAATACACAAGCAAAGTATTTGTTGAACAGGTTAGCCCTTTCTTGGTCGTCTTCTATGATTCTTCCTCCAGGGTATTGTAGGTATCCAGTCGTTGATATTGTTTTACTATTATTCCTTACGTAATTCCAGAACATTTTGTCGTTTGTGTTTGATTTTTGATGGCAGTTCTTTTGCGTAGTTGTACTAAGCTCTTTTTATTGCTTCTGTTACTTTATTCCTGGCATGTTTATATTTATCAGTTTTCATTTGTTTTACAGTGAATGTATTTCTTCCATGCACTATGTTTGTGGTTTACTTTGAACTACAGTGTAATTAGTTTCTCTGTCGATGAACGGAAGCTTGCTGGAATTTTCCTTGCACACTGTTATGTTTTCATCCATAAATCGTTTTAGTTTATCGGCTAAGGGAGTTCCATCATTTATTATCAGGTCCATCTAGAATAGAGTTCCAATATATTGTAGAAATTTCGTCACATATTTTATTGTAATTGCCGTTATAGTTGTTCCACCTTTTCAATTCTTGTACCACTTTTTTTGTATAGCATGAAAGATGTATCTCTAAAACTGTATGGGCATCTTTACCTAGACCCGGTAGGTGTAGTATTTCATCAATCATGTGCTCTTCATTTGTTGACCCCTTCAGGGTTGAGTATACTTTTCGCTGAAGGGATCTTCTGCGTCTTTAAGCCCTGCACGTTACATTTGGTGGCCAATGTGGGGGGAATGAAGACAACGACAACTGCCATACCGGAGTTGCCTTACCCCTGGGTTTCCCAGGCCAAGACTCGGGACGAGTCTTCTCGGAGTGGGAAGTATTGTAACGAATATGCAAATTAGCATCACCGTTTCGGGTGATGAGGTTTAGGGTTAGATATATAAGACAAGTGGACCCCTTCAGGGTTGAGTATACTTTTCGCTGAAGGGATCTTCTGCGTCTTTAAGCCCTGCACGTTACATTTGGTGGCCAATGTGGGGGGATGAAGACAACTGCCATAACGGAGTTGCCTTACCCATGGGTTTCCCAGGCCAAGACTCGGGACGAGTCTTCTCGGAGTGGGAAGTATTGTAACGAATATGCAAATTAGCATCACCGTTTCGGGTGATGAGGTTTAGGGTTAGATATATAAGACAAGTGGACCCCTTCAGGGTTGAGTATACTTTTCGCTGAAGGGATCTTCTGCGTCTTTAAGCCCTGCACGTTACATTTGGTGGCCAATGTGGGGGAATGAAGACAACTGCCAGACCGGAGTTGCCTTACCCCTGGATTTCCCAGGCCAAGACTCGGGACGAGTCTTCTCGGAGTGGGAAGTATTGTAACGAATATGCAAATTAGCATCACCGGTTCGAAGTGATGGTCTTAGGGTTAGATATTGTAACGAATATGCAAATTAGCATCACCGTTTCGGGTGATGAGGTTTAGGGTTAGATATATAAGACAAGTGGACCCCTTCAGGGTTGAGTATACTTTTCGCTGAAGGGATCTTCTGCGTCTTTAAGCCCTGCACGTTACATTTGGTGGCCAATGTGGGGGGATGAAGACAACTGCCAGACCGGAGTTGCCTTACCCCTGGATTTCCCAGGCCAAGACTCGGGACGAGTCTTCTCGGAGTGGGAAGAATTGTAACGAATATGCAAATTAGCATCACCGTTTCGGGTGATGAGGTTTAGGGTTAGATATATAAGACAAGTGGACCCCTTCAGGGTTGAGTATACTTTTCGCTGAAGGGATCTTCTGCGTCTTTAAGCCCTGCACGTTACAGTACAAGATCAAGCACCGACGATATGTTTTTGTCCCTATACCTAGTAGCTTGTTTGACATCTTGAGTTAGAAATTTGTCTCTTATCATTCAACTCTAATTATATGCTAGCTGGGTGATTTTCGTTTGTATTTGTGTCACATTTTTACCAATTATTTTATTTGAGTTAAAATCTCCCATCATATACAGATGGGAGCACAGCCATATAAGTATTTGACCAAGTTCTAGAACTTAGTGCGTTGTAGAGTTGGGGCTTCTGTAGATACATCCAATTATCATATTATCTTTGCCGTTAAGATAAATTTCAGTTATTGTTAGCTCCACTGGCTTTAGCTTTTTGCTTCAAACGACTTCTCCTCCCTAACCACTTGGCCACTTGGGATGAAACTTCATAGGAAGCATCCTCTCAATGTCCTCTTATAAATTCCTTCATTTTCTTTGGATCCAAGAAAACATCTGGTTTCCATGGCAACACTTTTAAATTCTTCTCCTGCTAAACTGGTTGGCCGATTTTCAGATAAGTTTGTAGATACTAGATTTCTAGTGTGACCCTCTATCATATTTCTTCAAGCCATGTTCATTGCTCGATATAGTTATATATGGTTATAGTGAAAACTTAAAACAATCTTCTCTCCGAAAGTGTCAGGCCGATTTTCAAATAATTTTGTAAAAATGTTCCTTGGGTGACCTTCTATCATATTCTTTCAAGCCATATTGATTGGTTGAAAAAATATGGCCGCCAGGGGGCAGGGCTGTTTTGCCTTATATGACTATAACGAAAACTTTAAAAATATTTTCGGACGAAAGAATCTGGCCGATTTTCAAATAATTTTGTAGAAATGTTCATTGGGTGACTCTCTATAAGATTACACCAAGCCATGTTGATTGGTCTTAGAATATGGCTGCAAGGGGGGCGGGGTTGTTAGCCTTATATTGGCTTTAGTGAAAACTTTAAAAATCTTCTCCTCTCAAACTATTTGACCGATTTTCAAATATTTTGCAGAAATGTTCCATGCGTCACTCTCTACGAGATTCCTTCAAGCCATGGTGATTGGTAAAACAACATGGCCACCAGGGGGCGGGGCTGTTTGGATATTAAATGTTTGCCTAATGGCAGTGGAGCGATACTGGTCCTCTTTGGCCTCTTGTTTTGTGTATCTTGATAGAGACCAAATGGTCGAAAATTTTGATACGTATAGAGTTTTATTCATACAAAGTATATCCCACAGGATTCGATGAAACGATAGACTGTTTATTGAAAAATAATGTCGAATTCATTACGTGTGCAAGAAGCTTAGGACTCACACTATTGATAATCTACAAGTTGAAATAGAATTTTAAAAAAAATGGTACTTGATAGGTTAACATTAAAACAGTGAAATAATTCGACAGTCTGTAATCCAGGCTTTTTCTGGTAAAATCTTACAGTTGAATATGGGAAGTTTACCCTTTCCAGTTACAGGTGGCATTCTGGTCCAAATCCAAAAATAGCATTTGACTATATATTGACAAGGTACATTTCCATTTCAACGGCCAATTTTTCTGATCGCAATAGCTGTAATTTACCTTAAGATATTCGCGTGGAATTATTATTTTCAGAGATGTTACAGTCAAAGAAAGTGATGTACCAAATTGTATTTGAGTTAATGGAATTGTAAGCGAGATATAGCTTTTAATGTAAAACTACTGCTCGGGGACATCACTGAGGTGACGTGAGGTCCGAGTAAAAACTCGTAAATCAGATGATTTTTCCATTTTTAAGAAGTGTTATATAATTTTAATACGCTGCTATCATATGGCAATTATGTATTACTTATTTTACAGCTATAAAATACGGTAAGTAATCTGTATTCAGGAGTTGCGCGCTGAAAGTCTTAATTTCCGGCTGAATCCAATTAAGAACTCATTTAACATGAAAATCGGGTACAACTGTAAAAGATATTTAAAAAAAAAAGAAAAAAAATTCAAAAGGAAATTTCTTTTTCTCTCCTTTACTTATTTGAAATGCTGTATAAGGCGCTTTGTCATAAATTGATACAACAAAATATGTCGAATAATTAAAAACTAAATTTCACCTCAGTGATGTCCAGGGTCGTAGAATAGGAAATGTACCTTGTCAATATATAGTCAAATGCTATTTTTAGATTTTAAACGAATCTGGCACCTGTGTTTCCAGTGTATGGGAATCAGGAAAATCCCGGGTCACTTCAAAAAGACAGTTCTACCCTTTAAATTAACATTGCATGTTTATAAAGTTTATATATATTTTCATTCATACAATGATGAAGTGGTTTAGAGGGTAGAGTTGATCATATGGAAAAAAACTTCTTCCCTTTTATTTTCGATTAGTTAGACTTTGTAAAACAAACATAACATATCTCACTTAGTATCTTTGCCGGTATCCAAAGGGTACACGAAACTAATGATGAGGTCAAGACATACGTTTCAAGGAGTGCTTACACTAAACATGCTGTTAAACATAAGCATTTGTTTATTGACACATGTCTGATTGATGGAAAAGCAAAGGTTAATATTTTCAGGAATTGTGAAGTTAGTAAAATGTATTTCTTTGCTTTTCACGTAATGAAAGAAACACAGAGTAAATTACCATTGACTGTTTGATACAAAAATACTACACCAAGCGATGTTAAAGCTTGTAAAATGAATGAGTGTGTCTGTGTGAGTTTGCTATAAGTGGGTAAAATTGGAACAAGAGGGATAAGAATTCACCTATTAAATACGACGTGGTAAATAAGTTAATATATACCTGGATGAAAAGTTATGTATACTTCTCACTTAATTCGCTCAAAACATAACAAAAACAGTTATCTGTGTTGTGCGTACAGGAAGACACATGCATTTGCAGTCGACATATATGATGATATATACAATGTAGAAGTTGTAAACGTGTAAACTAGCGGGCGCCATTGTGTTGACCTAGTTACTATTTATAGTCATTCATTTGCATATAAGAAATAAGCGGCGGCCATTTGTGTGTCCGGAAGTTGAATGACACCACGGATTTATTTTTAGTATCAACTCATTTGCATATAAACATGGATGTTTAGCTTATTTTTAGAATTATAGAGATCGAGAGCTTTAACAATGGAGCAAGTGTTCAGAGTTGTTGGATCCCTTGAATCTAAAGGCGGAGAAATGATACTGACCATTTGCTGCATTATTTCGGGACACCGTACATGTGACATCCTTACGACACGATACATCCCTTTGCTATGTCGTATAGTCGAGCCGAAGCACACAGTCAAACATGTATGGAAAAGCAATAAATCAATGTTCTACGTACGTCTTACCTCTAGGACGTCCAGAGACGAAATGACAAATTCGCATGTCCTGATGTTTTGCAAAAGGTCCATGATCTATTTCAAGTCTTGTTATTTCACAATCATCATCAGATATTTCATCAGAAACGTTTATTGTCACACCAGGTGTGTAGACAATAGCCCATTCAGTTGCCAAGAAAATCCTTCTATTCATTTTTAAATCAATCCTCTTTAAAGTCGCCATACTGTCTGCGTCTGTTGATTTTAAACCGGATACGTGAACAATACCCTCATTGAAATTTCAAACTTAATCCCTTTAAAGTAGACAAGTGTCGAGCGTCTGTTAATTTTAGACCGGATACGTGAACAATACCCTTTTGAAATGTCCAAAATAATCTCCTTTAAAGTCGCCATAGTGTCTGATTTTATTAATTCCGTGACGAAAGTATGGTCTATTCATACGTGACCAGGTGGTAGAACAAAGCTCTATACAAATACCCGAACAAAGACATATTATAAAATTTGCAATAACGGCTGTTATATAGCCAAAGTCCAATGTATTTACTGGTGACTTTATATATATAGCTTTGCATTATAGATCTGTCCACTGCAAGCCACGCCTCTTAGCTAGTGTATCATATATCTACATATATATATGTATTTCATGTTAACCTTTGTAGTATCAAAGATTCTGCTAAGCTGTACGGTTGTTCCTTCAACAGTTGGATATGTCACTGTAGTTATGCACGATTTTACCAACCTGATCAGATTTTAATTATACAGGGAAAAGCAGCTTGTAAAAGCCATCAAATTAGTTTTTGCCGATTTGTGCAACCGTTCGCTTGATGCTACCCAATGATAGAGGACATAAAAACCTTTCAATTAAACCAAGGGTTGTCGGTTCAATTTTAAGCCGTTTTCGGAAGACATGAACTTTCTCATTTTTTCAAAATGATATTACTTTTACAACGTAATTATAATCACAATTGGCACAGATGTTGTTTAAAAAGTAGATCACCCTTGTAAAACCATATCAGCTAAACAGTTAATTCACATTTAAATTGTTGTATATACGCATGGCGCGAGCAAAATGACTGTTGTTAAGTACGAAATTTATCGGGTGCGAAAGAACCGCTTTTATTATTTCTGTTGGTTGTTTGATCAGAGTTTAAACTTGTTTCAAGCTAAATAATCAGCCCGAAGCACCTATATTTCAGCTCCTTATGGTGTTATATTAGGTTTTTGAGCACCTTTGGAAGTTTTCAACTCGTGTCAAGAGCAAGTGTCATCGATCGTTCAACATCGAAATTGAATAAGAAATCAAGCAAAGAGCAATGCATGTTTTCCAAACATTTTTTCACTGTGGAGAAAAAAGTAAAAACATATTTTCTTTCATGTAGATAATATATTCTGTGTTAAATAAAATGATTTAAGACGTTGTATATATTTATTTATTTGTAAACTAATTAGCCAATCAGAGGAAGCCTCCTATCGACAAATTCTAGAGTAGGAACAGTCCATACATTTTACTATTTTAAAAATAAATGCTTTTACATTTTATTCTTTGAACTTATAAAGAACTTTCAGTCATGTCGAGCTACTGCTCAAAAGACAAAATGACCTTATTTAATGCTGATATGTTAATGGTACTTTAACTTTGACGTTTGCTGCATGTCAAATCAGGGAGGAGTGATTAATTGCAAAGAGCATGAACTGCAATGAAATACGAGGTAAATGAATCACAAACTTAAAACATTGGAAACATGAATTTCTGATCAAATGTATCATAACTTAGTGCATTTAAACAATCGCAACCGTACTGTTTTCGAGGAATTTACAGTTAGTTTATTATAATAACAAATCGTCCTTCCATGTGAAATCAAAAAAACGAATACAAATATAGTCGCCGGCTTCTACCGGCGACAAATAACTTACACATCCAAGTATATATTCAAATGAGTTGACACAAAAAGAAGACTCATGGTGTCAATCAATTTTCGGACATTGCTCAACACACATATGTCCGCCGATCATGTTTTATATGCATATGAGTTACTTTAAATAGTAACTAGGTCAACAAAATGGCGCCCGCTTGTCTAGACGTAAACCGACGCTACTACTACTATATGTATAAACAGGCATATTATTGTAACAAGTACAAACAATGCAGCAAGAAAAGGTTGCGCGGTGGAGCGAAACAGTCTTTTGACGAACAGTTTAATATACATGTACTGGATATTCGCTTATGCCCTATACGGACGCATATTGACACATGTGTAGTAGATGTCGTTTGAAAACATTATGACAAAAGAAGAAATGTCTCATGATGAGCAATTTCTTATTTTGCTGCTATGGTTTAAACTCTATTTGATTATAATACTATTATTTATAGAAATTTCAATGTAGATCTATCTTCATAGATGTTTCCAAAATCGTCTGTTGTCGAGTTTATTAATACATGTATTACTCATGAACTATTAAAAAAATGACAGGCATTTAAGAAAATCTTCAAAAGGAAACGGACAGAAAGGGATAATTAATCAGAATAGATCACCACGAGCCTTCCGTTCAGGTGATTAGAAAGATAACTAATAATAAAATACCCTGTTAACATGCGCCAATTGCCAAATGTAATGTCAGGAAATGTCGGACATCATTTGCAGTATAACTCCCTAATATAGCATTGCATAATTTATTAATATACTCATATCTATTTAACTTAAATTTCTCTCATTGTATAACTTGCTAAACATAAATCAAATGAAGAACACTGTCCAACAGAGATTTCTAAACAGAAATTAAAACACATTATTAGCATCTTAACTAATAATAAAACATGTTATATTATTTTCATCTCAAACATTGGATATATCTCTAAATAATCAAAGCACTGAAAGTGCTGACGGTCTGGGAGCTGCAGGAAGGTTGGAGAAGTAGGGAAAATGTGAAAGAAAATAACAATTACAGCTTATGTTTATGTATTTATTGTTATGAAGTTGAAAGATCATATCTCTCAAAAATAGTAAATATTATGAAACTGGCAATTGGAAAACAGGAGAACCTTGTGGGCCCTATATCGCTCACAAGTATACACAATTTTAGACATAAAGAATTAAAGGAAAATTTGACAGCAGGTTTAGGCAGAAACCTTTTGTAATTTCTGCCTTATTATGTTGAGAATTATGTCAATTTTAAATCAACTTCCATCAAGTAGTTTCTGTGTGTTTTACACATTGCACTTAATCGAGCAAACTTGGTGTAGGTTCAGAGGTTCAGTCAATGAACATTTCAGGGAAACTATTTTGAAATCCGGCTGGACCAGTAGTTTCTGATAAGAAGAATTTAATAGTTTTTCTTTTTTGTCGCCATGGCAACAAGTTGTTCACTAAATTTAATTATGTGAACAACTGTAAAAGTGGGACCAAACAACTTGCAGCCAGTGGTTTTTTAGGAGAGCTACGGACAGTGAGTGAGTCCAATATATCATCTAGAGCCTTTGGCTCAGGTGATCTTAAAAAAAACCTTAGGTTACAGGACCACAAAAACACTAGTATATTGAATACATAATTTCTCGTTTAAGGATGACCACAGTTGTGGTCTAAACTGATAAGTGTAATTTAGCGTAGTATAGGGTAAACAAGAAAATATGTATGCAATTGGATCAAGCAACTAACATATTTGACACATTAAAAGACATACACTATTTCTTACAACTAGTAACAGAACAAGGTGAATGAATGAAAAATAAGAAGTTTCACAAATAGAAATATGCTGCACTCCATAAGCATGTGTTACTCCTATACTTTGAAAGCATTAATTCATTATGTTTCAGTTATGGATTGATTGGGTCCACTTTTACGGACAGATTGGAAAATAGTGGAGTAAGATTTCAGAAAGATAAGAGCATTCTGAACCTTTAATAGACCATTTTTAAAAGCATGCTGGTATGGGGATAATGTATAACAGGGTTATGTCGCATTTGTGTTTTTTTTTTTTAACTAGGCCAAAAGTGCATGAGAAACAGATAGTAAGACAAAGTGTCATGCTGATTAAATAGAAAATTAAAATTATACACCAATGAAATTAACTAAACTGGTAATGATGTTGGAAAAAAAAGGTTTGTAAGAAAAATAATTCTCTAAACCATGGACTAGACTGGGAGAAAGTGTTTGATCATGGCTATTCTGAACATAAAAAAGAAAGACAAATATTGATAACAATCAACAACAGTACATAGTGAACGAGTTAATACAAGAGAAGCACATAGTGAACGAATTAATACAAGAGAAGCACATGAGAGCACATAAGCATACCCTTGCAAAGAAACATAAAACATCATTTAAATATGACAAAGGTAACCATGCTTGGACCCCTGCCAATCGCAACTGCTAGAACATACCCGACTAATGGTCAAACCAAGGAACATTTGTGCCAAATTATATCGAAATCAGTTACTGCAAGGAGATTTGTCTATAGCCCTATAGCACTATCGCACTGGACAAAAACCAACCCAACTCCACAGTATTGTTTTTGTAGGATTAGCACTAGCTTGAGCAAACGTGTTAGATGAATAACGAATGAACATTTCCTCGAAATTTACAATGCACCAGTATTTTCCGAAAAGACACTTTGTAATTCTTTTTTGCGATATTTGCCATAGCAACAAAGTTATGCATTGAATACAATCCAACTTTTGACATACATGTTAAAGGGAACAATCCAAGGAACAACAGAGATACGTGGAAACCGCCCTGTCATAATGAATCCGAACATATTAAGCAAACTGTGCAAATGTTTCAAATCTGGGCCAGTATTTTCCGACAAGAACTGTTTCAAAGGTTATGCTAGTTTGTTGCCATGGCAGATCTGTAGTGAATGGACATGTTTGAAAAACCTATATGGGGAACATGCAAAGAACATCATTGTTGTTTAAGCCAAAAGTTAACATTGGACAATGACAGATTGTGTTCCCAATATTATATTGAGCCGTCATGGCCAGGTAATCTGAAAAGATGCATTCATAAAAAATATACAAGCAATGCACCATGGGTATACTAGATTCAGGGAAATATCATGCAACTGTGACCACAAAGGAAAAGGAAAAAGAATTGTTTTAAATTCCTATGTATTTTTGGCCTGGAGCTGCGCGAGAGAAATAGTTCATCATGGATTCAACAAAACTGCATTTAAAAGGTTAAGATCACCCAAACAAGATCATTATAATGTTGTTGGAACATCAGTGAAAAACTTAAGGCGTGAGTAACTCCAATATAGGTTTAACACATACTTAGAAATTAATGCGCCGAGAGGTCAATTATGGAAGCTTATTTTCATTTATGCGAAATGGAACGGAAAAGTACGACTATGTTCGAGTATTTACGGAGATTGTCCAATTCAGATTAAATGGAGTAATTTGCCATTGTGAAACAAATCATCATGCCTAATTTTACCATTATGGTTTCGCATTTTACATTTTTTTTTATATTCTGCTTTTTCATATTCCATGATATATTTCAAAAACAAAAAAATAAGTTTGCGAAAATTCCCGTAAAATTGCGACAATAAATATATGGTAAGAAGTCACTAGTGGGTTTGTCTAACCCTTAGCTCCATGACACCGCATTTCCATGTTCCCAATAAAGCAGGAATTTCAAAGCAGTGGAGGGAGAGTTCATATTGCTCGTAACGAGCAGTCTGAACTCTTGCTGCAATGTTATCCACTATGTAAGTAAATGGAACCACAATTCACTCATAACTGCTTTCAATTTGGATGAGTACAAGAAAATGCTTATGGAGCAAAGGGTTAAATATTTTTCATATGTGTCTAAACAAGGTCACTTGCACACAGCACAATAATGGTACATCATTTTCTTCGGTCAGCCATATAGTGCATAAAGCCATATAGGGCATTTTTTACACTTTTTTCCAGAAATACACATTTCATGCACCCAAAACAGAAAGTCATTACAAAACGGGAAAGGCAGAGATCAGAATGCTCATAATGAGCCATATGATCTCTCCATTCACTGTGTTCTAGACTGTAAATAATGGCCTAATTCGCCCACAACTGATAAGTGATGAATAAATGTCACTTAATCTTTAAATTTGTAGGGGTAGGAAAATGCTTGTGGAGCAAAGTGTTTAACTCTTTGCTCCATAATCATTTTCTTGGACTCTTCCAAATTGGAAGTATTAATTCCTCACTCATAAGTAATGTGTTAATTACGCTCACATTTACGAAAGAATTCAGATTGCTCATTACGACCAATCTAATCTCTTCCTACACTGTTTTCAAATGCCTGCTTTTTGGCTGCAGGGAAATGCAGTTTTATGGAGCAAAGGCTTACTATCACTTTCTCGTAGTTATGCACCTTTTAATATCCATGCATCCATTCACACAGTGCTGTAGTTGTAAATGAAAGTGTCTGTTTTGTTACATGAACAAAAACAAAACATTTTTGGATGATCTAGTCTGAGGAATATGTGCAGAGACAATTTGTTACGCAGGACTATTGCTTTATATTTGGATAATGAAAAACCACATAGGAATTTAAAACAATGTTTTTCCTTTTCTTAAGTGGTCACAGTTGCATGATATTTCCATGAATCCAGTATATACGGTACCCATGGTGCATTGCTTTTATATGTATGTGCACCTTTTCAGATTACCTGGACATGACGGCTCAAGGTGATCAATGTGTAGGAGTAACACATGCTTATGGAGTGAGCATATTGTTACAAAGTGTTCAATATTAGAGATGCGGAAAATGCAATAAATGACTCTATATATTATAAAGTTTCGGTTAGAAACTTCTTACGGTCAGGGTCAAAGGTCACACATACTATGGTGCTATTTTTGCTTGTTACAAAACGAACTCTATGGGTCATTTGGGATCTACTCGGACATCCGCTTTCCGATTCCAGACTGTATATCAAATGTTTACATCATTGAACGTGTATCGAAGATTCTGTTCAGAGAACAATTCCATAAAAATGACGTCAGTGCCACTAAGCGCATTCAAATTTTCAAGCTTTTCATTAACCACGTTAAAAATGGCGGATTCTTGACCTCTGGCCCGTATCGACTCGATTAAATTTTTCGATCTAGTAGATCCGATATGCGTTCGTTGGTAACAAACAACAGGAATCACCCGTCATTCTATCATTTAGAAAACTTTTCAATGGATTTATTGTGTTAAACTGTCCATAACTGTTGAAAGTCAACGACCGTCAGGTAAGTTGGTGCTATCGTGATTCATTCAAAACGGCTGATCATGGCCCATTTGTCACAAATTGTGTTCACTTAGTTTATTCGAAGGCAAATGTGTGCACATGACATGTTTAGGGAGTCATGATGTTTTGTTTAATCTGTGTGTCACGAAACCATATTAGTGCGAAACATAAGAATTATTTGCATTGTTCCGGTTCAGGTTTGACTAAACTGTGCAGACTCGGGAGTGTTCTGCCGAGCCATAATGTAAGTTTCAGCTGCATCCTCATTATATCACAAGCATATGATTATATAAATAGTTTTTAAGCACATCGCAACATTATTTCCATGTCAGACATGACCAATGCTTCTTATTGCTTAAAATGAAACTAGGATTCCGTTTCGTACCCAATGTTTAACGCACTCTTAACGCACTCATAGTCAAATGTGAAGTTCTGAACAGTAGTGTAGTGATTATGGACCTGGTACCAGTCTACTATATAGATATGCATCACTGACCAATAAGGGGAGATAACCCGTCTCTCCCACCACATGACTAGGCAGTTCTAAACCGGTTCTCTTAGGGTGCAGACTGACAAAGAGTGACGGACAAGAAGAGAACAACACATACCCTGACGGTCTTATTAGACCACACACACACAACAGAGACAAAGCGTACACCAGGCAAGACACTTTACTGGTGTCAGAAGTGATTCGAATCCTGCTGAAGATTTTTGTCAACAGAAGGGAGTGGGACCGAGAAAACTTTGCTGTTTAAGGTCATAGCCATTCGAGGTTGATAGTTACCAAGCTCGGAGGAGGTCGTGAGTAGAAAGTCAATTGAATTCGCGTGGTATTTGTCCAAATTTCCCCGAATATTGTTGCAAAGAGGCCAAAAGCTTATTTTGTAGGATATACTTTCGGTTAGAGATCGAGGTGCGTGCGCATACAGCCCGAAGATAAATTTCCGGCTGCGTCATTGCAAAAGAAGGTCTCTGAATAAGTGCTTGCTCGGTGCAAAGGCTACTCTGTGATTGTCGTGTGTG
>JASEVX010001460.1:0-16182 GCA_031761405.1 Serripes groenlandicus
TCAACATCTAGGCAAAAGTGTGAAACATACTTTTTATTGAAATTATTATGATTGAATAGAATTAGATTGAAAACATGATGGAAAACAGAAAATGCTCATTATGTGTTTTCATGTGTTTTTGGTATTTTTTACACCATTTTTCAACATTATTTCAGTTATATCACAGTTCACTTATTCAGAAACCATGGGTAAAATAACTAGTACTTGTCTTTGAAATATACCTTGCCCAGGGGCGCTCCACCATAACCGACAGGGGATCAAACCCTGAACGCCTGGTTCTGAATGCCCAACGTTAACTACTCGCCATAGCGGATCCTCAATGCAATCCTTGACAAATAGTACTTGATCTAAATCCCAAGACAGGTTGCTCGCACTCAATAGTTATCTCATTACGTAAATAGTGATGCAGTATTACGAACGATTATATAAAGGAGATTATCTTTTCCCTATTAAAAGTTGCTAAACACTTATACATACTATTGGTTTAAAGCCTTAACCGTGCCCTTGGGCAAGGCACATTTCCTAGCCTAGTACTGGTTTGTTTACCCAGGGATTATGAATAAGTGAACTGTCGCCGTGATATAACTGAAATAATGTTGAAAGCGGTGTAAAACCCCGATAAATAAATAAATAAATTTAAACCCTTAACCACTTGTAGCCGCATTTTTGACACATATGTAACAGACGACTTTTTGAAAACATTGTGACACAAAGAAGACATTGTTCGTAATGAACAATGTCTCCTTTTGCCCACAACATTTTCAACTCTTTTCAGTAATTACATTTTCATTTATAGAGATTGTCCTCTTGTTTTCCAAAGATGTTTTTAGATGCGTCTGCAGCAGATTTGTTTTATGTGTGAAAGCATTACATATAGTCGTATGCGTCTGGAAATTAAAATACCATCTAAACACTTTGATTAGGCTATACACTGTTCGCCAACTAATCACAAGGCAGTGGTGCAACCGTCTCTTGTACGGCCAAAGGTCCTGCGTTCGAATTTTGCGATGTCTGCATTGTCTGACTTGTACGCGAAAACGAAGCGAATCACGTCGTCTCAAGAAAGCAGACATCGAGTGTGATTAATATAAGCTGAAAGCTTGTTTCGTAATCTATGTCAAATGAATAAGTGCATATAAGTTTGAACTTGGTTATCACAAACTGTCATTTTTGTTATCTAATCCTGGGATCTGATAGCATGCATATCGTGGGCTTGGCGTGAAACGGTTGTAACTAAAAACCTATTTTGAAAACCCTGGTTTAGGGGCATTTTTGACCCCATTGTAAACAATGCAAATTGATATGCCATTGGTCAGAACGAGCAATGGCACCTAAATTTCCAATGATCACAAAGAAAATGATTTAACGCTTATAAAGACTTTTATAGAGAGGTGATCAACCGTGGTAAAGAAATACCAATTTTAGTTACAACCGTTTTATTCCAAACCCACGATATACAGGTAGGTATTTTTGCAATAGTAATACATAATTATATTAGTGCTGATTTAACTCGGATACGGGTGCTTATTTAGTTACAACCGTTTTATTCCAAACCCTCGATATACAGGTAGGTATTTTTGCAATAGTAATACATAATGATATTAGTGCTGATTTAACTCGGATACGGGTCCTTATTTAGTTACAACCGTTTTATTCCAAACCCTCGATATACAGGTAGGTATTTTTGCAATAGTAATACATAATTATATTAGTGCTGATTTAACTCGGATACGGGTCCTTATTTAGTTACAACCGTTTTATTCCAAACCCTCGATATACAGGTAGGTATTTTTGCAATAGTAATACATAATTATATTAGTGCTGATTTAACTCGGATACGGGTCCTTATTTAGTTACAACCGTTTTATTCCAAACCCTTGATATACAGGTAGGTATTGTTTCAATAGTAATACATAATGATATTAGTGCTGATTTAACTCGGATACGGGTCCTTATTTAGTTACAACCGTTTTATTCCAAACCCTCGATATACAGGTAGGTATTTTTGCAATAGTAATACATAATTATATTAGTGCTGATTTAACTCGGATACGGGTCCTTATTTAGTTACAACCGTTTTATTCCAAACCCTTGATATACAGGTAGGTATTTTTGCAATAGTAATACATAATGATATTAGTGCTGATTTAACTCGGATACGGGTCCTTATTTAGTTACAACCGTTTTGTTCCAAACCCACGATATACAGGTAGGTATTTTTGCAATAGTAATACATAATAATATTAGTGCTGATTTAACTCGGATACGGGTCCTTATTTAGTTACAACCGTTTTATTCCAAACCCACGATATACAGGTAGGTATTTTTGCAATAGTAATACATAATAATATTAGTGCTGATTTAACTCGGATACGGGTCCTTATTTAGTTACAACCGTTTTATTCCAAACCCTCGATATACAGGTAGGTATTTTTGCAATAGTAATACATAATTATATTAGTGCTGATTTAACTCGGATACGGGTCCTTATTTAGTTACAACCGTTTTATTCCAAACCCTCGATATACAGGTAGGTATTGTTGCAATAGTAATACATAATGATATTAGTGCTGATTTAACTCGGATACGGGTCCTTATTTAGTTACAACCGTTTTGTTCCAAACCCACGATATACAGGTAGGTATTTTTGCAATAGTAATACATAATAATATTAGTGCTGATTTAACTCGGATACGGGTGCTTATTTAGTTACAACCGTTTTATTCCAAACCCTCGATATACAGGTAGGTATTTTTGCAATAGTAATACATAATTATATTAGTGCTGATTTAACTCGGATACGGGTCCTTATTTAGTTACAACCGTTTTATTCCAAACCCTCGATATACAGGTAGGTATTGTTGCAATAGTAATACATAATGATATTAGTGCTGATTTAACTCGGATACGGGTCCTTATTTAGTTACAACCGTTTTATTCCAAACCCTCGATATACAGGTAGGTATTTTTGCAATAGTAATACATAATAATATTAGTGCTGATTTAACTCGGATACGGGTCCTTATTTAGTTACAACCGTTTTATTCCAAACCCTCGATATACAGGTAGGTATTTTTGCAATAGTAATACATAATGATATTAGTGCAGATTTAACTCGGATACGGGTCCTTATTTAGTTACAACCGTTTTATTCCAAACCCTCGATATACAGGTAGGTATTTTTGCAATAGTAATACATAATGATATTAGTGCTGATTTAACTCGGATACGGGTCCTTATTTAGTTACAACCGTTTTATTCCAAACCCTCGATATACAGGTAGGTATTTTTGCAATAGTAATACATAATAATATTAGTGCTGATTTAACTCGGATACGGGTCCTTATTTAGTTACAACCGTTTTATTCCAAACCCTCGATATACAGGTAGGTATTTTTGCAATAGTAATACATAATGATATTAGTGCTGATTTAACTCAGATACGGGTCCTTATTTAGTTACAACCGTTTTATTCCAAACCCTCGATATACAGGTAGGTATTGTTGCAATAGTAATACATAATTATATTAGTGCAGATTTAACTCGGATACGGGTCCTTATTTAGTTACAACCGTTTTATTCCAAACCCTCGATATACAGGTAGGTATTTTTGCAATAGTAATACATAATGATATTAGTGCTGATTTAACTCAGATACGGGTCCTTATTTAGTTACAACCGTTTTATTCCAAACCCTCGATATACAGGTAGGTATTGTTGCAATAGTAATACATAATTATATTAGTGCAGATTTAACTCGGATACGGGTCCTTATTTAGTTACAACCGTTTTGTTCCAAACCCTCGATATACAGGTATGTATTTTTGCAATAGTAATACATAATTATATTAGTGCTGATTTAACTCGGATACGGGTCCTTATTTAGTTACAACCGTTTTGTTCCAAACCCTCGATATACAGGTAGGTATTGTTGCAATAGTAATACATAATGATATTAGTGCTGATTTAACTCGGATACGGGTCCTTATTTAGTTACAACCGTTTTGTTCCAAACCCTCGATATACAGGTAGGTATTTTTGCAATAGTAATACATAATTATATTAGTGCTGATTTAACTCGGATACGGGTCCTTATTTAGTTACAACCGTTTTGTTCCAAACCCTCGATATACAGGTAGGTATTGTTGCAATAGTAATACATAATGATATTAGTGCTGATTTAACTCGGATACGGGTCCTTATTTAGTTACAACCGTTTTGTTCCAAACCCTCGATATACAGGTAGGTATTTTTGCAATAGTAATACATAATTATATTAGTGCTGATTTAACTCGGATACGGGTCCTTATTTAGTTACAACCGTTTTGTTCCAAACCCTCGATATACAGGTAGGTATTGTTGCAATAGTAATACATAATTATATTAGTGCAGATTTAACTCGGATACGGGTCCTTATTTAGTTACAACCGTTTTGTTCCAAACCCTCGATATACAGGTAGGTATTTTTGCAATAGTAATACATAATTATATTAGTGCTGATTTAACTCGGATACGGGTCCTTATTTAGTTACAACCGTTTTGTTCCAAACCCTCGATATACAGGTAGGTATTGTTGCAATAGTAATACATAATTATATTAGTGCAGATTTAACTCGGATACGGGTCCTTATTTAGTTACAACCGTTTTGTTCCAAACCCTCGATATACAGGTAGGTATTTTTGCAATAGTAATACATAATAATATTAGTGCTGATTTAACTCGGATACGGGTCCTTATTTAGTTACAACCGTTTTATTCCAAACCCTCGATATACAGGTAGGTATTTTTGCAATAGTAATACATAATTATATTAGTGCTGATTTAACTCGGATACGGGTCCTTATTTAGTTACAACCGTTTTATTCCAAACCCTCGATATACAGGTAGGTATTGTTGCAATAGTAATACATAATTATATTAGTGCTGATTTAACTCGGATACGGGTCCTTATTTAGTTACAACCGTTTTGTTCCAAACCCTCGATATACAGGTAGGTATTGTTGCAATAGTAATACATAATTATATTAGTGCAGATTTAACTCGGATACGGGTCCTTATTTAGTTACAACCGTTTTGTTCCAAACCCTCGATATACAGGTAGGTATTTTTGCAATAGTAATACATAATAATATTAGTGCTGATTTAACTCGGATACGGGTCCTTATTTAGTTACAACCGTTTTATTCCAAACCCTCGATATACAGGTAGGTATTTTTGCAATAGTAATACATAATTATATTAGTGCTGATTTAACTCGGATACGGGTCCTTATTTAGTTACAACCGTTTTATTCCAAACCCTCGATATACAGGTAGGTATTGTTGCAATAGTAATACATAATTATATTAGTGCTGATTTAACTCGGATACGGGTCCTTATTTAGTTACAACCGTTTTATTCCAAACCCTCGATATACAGGTAGGTATTGTTGCAATAGTAATACATAATGATATTAGTGCTGATTTAACTCGGATACGGGTCCTTATTTAGTTACAACCGTTTTATTCCAAACCCTCGATATACAGGTAGGTATTTTTGCAATAGTAATACATAATTATATTAGTGCTGATTTAACTCGGATACGGGTCCTTATTTAGTTACAACCGTTTTATTCCAAACCCTCGATATACAGGTAGGTATTTTTGCAATAGTAATACATAATGATATTAGTGCTGATTTAACTCGGATACGGGTCCTTATTTAGTTACAACCGTTTTATTCCAAACCCTCGATATACAGGTAGGTATTTTTGCAATAGTAATACATAATTATATTAGTGCTGATTTAACTCGGATACGGGTCCTTATTTAGTTACAACCGTTTTGTTCCAAACCCTCGATATACAGGTAGGTATTTTTGCAATAGTAATACATAATTATATTAGTGCTGATTTAACTCGGATACGGGTCCTTATTTAGTTACAACCGTTTTATTCCAAACCCTCGATATACAGGTAGGTATTTTTGCAATAGTAATACATAATTATATTAGTGCTGATTTAACTCGGATACGGGTCCTTATTTAGTTACAACCGTTTTATTCCAAACCCTCGATATACAGGTAGGTATTTTTGCAATAGTAATACATAATGATATTAGTGCTGATTTAACTCGGATACGGGTCCTTATTTAGTTACAACCGTTTTATTCCAAACCCTCGATATACAGGTAGGTATTTTTGCAATAGTAATACATAATTATATTAGTGCTGATTTAACTCGGATACGGGTCCTTATTTAGTTACAACCGTTTTGTTCCAAACCCTCGATATACAGGTAGGTATTTTTGCAATAGTAATACATAATTATATTAGTGCTGATTTAACTCGGATACGGGTCCTTATTTAGTTACAACCGTTTTATTCCAAACCCTCGATATACAGGTAGGTATTTTTGCAATAGTAATACATAATGATATTAGTGCTGATTTAACTCGGATACGGGTCCTTATTTAGTTACAACCGTTTTATTCCAAACCCTCGATATACAGGTAGGTATTTTTGCAATAGTAATACATAATGATATTAGTGCTGATTTAACTCGGATACGGGTCCTTATTTAGTTACAACCGTTTTATTCCAAACCCTCGATATACAGGTAGGTATTTTTGCAATAGTAATACATAATTATATTAGTGCTGATTTAACTCGGATACGGGTCCTTATTTAGTTACAACCGTTTTGTTCCAAACCCTCGATATACAGGTAGGTATTTTTGCAATAGTAATACATAATGATATTAGTGCTGATTTAACTCAGATACGGGTCCTTATTTAGTTACAACCGTTTTGTTCCAAACCCTCGATATACAGGTAGGTATTTTTGCAATAGTAATACATAATTATATTAGTGCTGATTTAACTCGGATACGGGTCCTTATTTAGTTACAACCGTTTTATTCCAAACCCTCGATATACAGGTAGGTATTTTTGCAATAGTAATACATAATTATATTAGTGCTGATTTAACTCGGATACGGGTCCTTATTTAGAACTTAACTTTTCCTTACATTCAGAAGAATTCCAACACATAAACAGACGAATTTGAAAACATTGTGGCAAAAGAAAAAATTACTCATATTGAGCAATTTCTCCTTTTGCCAACGTGAATAGTTTAAATTTTATTCAATGAGTATCTGTTCGTTTATTGAGAATTTACATATTTAAGCTTAGATGTTTTTCTAAAGACGTTTGCTTCAGAGTTGATGTATTGGGGAAAGTGTTGAAGATTGGTAGATACGAATATCTGATTGATTTTGGTGCAACCGATAGCTATTGTAAAGCTTTAACTATTTCACTGACGAAATCCTCTCAGTAGACTATATTCAATGTTTCAATTCAACTCAATTGTATTAGGCATTCGGCAATTACACATGCCATTGGCCATAAACAATAGTTACATGAAAATATGACAATGATAAATATTTACATTAGACAAAATATATACATATATTATATTGCTGAAAAAGAAATACAATTTTATTTTATTATTAGACTATATTTTCTAAACTTAAATCTCTCATTTCCAAGCTTCTTTTAATACATTTTGCCGTATTGACTTGCGTCTTTCTTCTTTTTGATGCCAGTATATTGATAGATTGGGTAAAAGTTTGCTAAGTTATAGAAAGGAATCTTTTTCTTAAATCATTGAATTTCGGACAAATGCATAGGAAGTGATATTCTGTTTCAATCTGCATTGAATTACAAAGTTAACAATTTCTGTTCGCTCTATCAATATTTTCGAATCGTCCAGTTTCAATTGCGCTGATAGTCTAAATTGGCTAAATTTAATCTTAAGTTTTTCATTTTTTAAATGTATTAAATAATTTTCAAATTCAAAACAATTCTTGAACTTACAGTAATAGAGTACGTCATTAGACTATATTCAATTTTGAAAATTGGATCACTTTATTTTTCGTCCAACGGGAAATTTGCCAAATTAAAATGTCTAAGTGGCAAACAATGCAGATTTTAGGAGAGACAGCTCGTTAGCAGTATTGTTTACAAAATGCTGTAATTGCCTTTGACAGTGCAAGGTTTAAATGAGCCCTCTTGCTGGCTGAAGACGAAACCTAACCATATCCCTAACGCAGCCAGACGACACCAAATAAAGGATGACTGACGACTTTCAAATAAAAACTAGGTGAAATATATTAAAACATATTAAACCCCCCCCCCCCCACCCACCCCCCCCCCCCCCCCCAACAAAACAATAACTACTTTCCCCACACTGTTTTCAACTTTTTTCGAAAATACACTGCAACATTTCCATATTTTACATGCGTTTCCGCGGATGTTTCCGAAGGAGATGACTGTAAACCCTTTCCCTCTTGTAGACGCATTTAGACGCATCTACAGGACATGACTTTTCAAAACATTGTGGCATAAGAAGAAATTGCTTATAATAAGAAATTTCTCCACGTTCCACAATGTTTTCTACACTACTTGATAACAGATCTTGTATGGCAGTTTTTCATAGTATTGCTTTGATTATTTCAATTTCATCTGCTGTACAGTCAAAGTCTTCAAAACAAACTATTGACGAAAAATATTACAAATGCTGTATAGTCCTCACAGGCGTACAAAACAAAATAATTATATAACACGAGAAAAATATAAAAATTAATAGTATTTTTTAAACGATGTAGATAGGACTTTTATACAGAATTGTCATTTTCTTTCTGGCGATAAATGAAAGCATTGTATGGTAATTTAGCCGACTTGCTCATAACTATTGTAGATTGACATTTAGGCAGCTCTAAAAACTTGTGCTTAGTTTGCCCAGGGACGTTGATAAGATCTACGTCCCTGGTTTGCCATTTACAAGGGTACAGTAGATTTCTTGAATGAGGGAAAGGGATGAAACATCTTATTAGGTAAACTGTCCAATTGATATAGTTTATTCTCCATTGACCTATATTGTTAACAGTGTTAGTAGTTCATTTACCTAAGCTTTACGTCATAATACACGTAACAAAACAATTAGTTTTTACAATGTAATCTTTTATCCTTTCTTAAGTAAATTATTCACACCCATGCGATAACACGGCTTGAATAAAACAGAGTAACACATCGTTTAACCCTTTCCCACCTATAGACCCATTTTGACACATCTGCAGCGGACGATTTTTGAAAACATCATGACAAAAGGAGAAATTGCTCGAAACGAGCAATTTCTTCCTTTGGCCAAACCTGTTTTTTAGTAATTACACCTACAATTCTAGAGATTTTCCATATGTTTTAGTAAACATTTTCAAACTCGTCATCTTCAGATTTTCTGTATGTGGGAAAGGGTTAAGTATAGCTTAGATCAAAGTGCCATGATTTGGGAACAAATTATTTGTTGGTGTGGCGTTTGACGGTATTTCAGTCGTATCACGCCGTTTACTTTTTAAATTAGCCGTACTGATGGTAAGAACAGAACAGAATAAATAATTTAATTAACAATAAGCATACAAGCTAATAGTCACATACAACCAATTTCAATTTCAATTTCCTTAATACTCCCAGTTTGTACATGGACACAAACATGAGGAAAATACAATTTAGCATTACAAACGGCTAAACAAAATGACATATATACATGATAGAATACAGAACAATCCTCTTTGTAATATTGTTTACAAACAAAATAATAAATATATAGATCTCTGAATAAACAGATATTGATCAACATAATATTCCACGATTTTTATTTTTATTTTCATTTTCGAGATTTAGCGTAGGATGGTTAAAATAGCCAGAAATATAATTAATCGGATTATATTAGGGTTTCATGATTCATGTTACTGTTTAAATTCATTCTCGGTTAGCATGTGTCCCACTTTTACCTCCCTTTGTATACTTTAACGGAATTTTGGATTGGAAGAGTTACTTCCCTTTGTAGACTTCTAACGGAATTTTAAACACGAGAATCTAGTATAAAGCGTGCTTCAACGGCCTTATCACGTTATTTCTATCTATTCATACACATATATATACATGTGCATACAACATAAATGGCATACATATACATATACATACAACAGAAATAGCATACATTCATATATATATATACATAATATTATAACATATATCATACATTTATGTCTACACGTGAGAATACTTCTGGATAGATTTAATTATTCGTGGAACATAATGTTCCCAGTACCGGTTATAATAATAAACATTTTAATATTAATATATATTTATGCATTGAAGGAATCGGCTGCTTATTAGTCTCCCTACGATCTTGGTATAGGCCGGCGTCTTATTTCTAAAAACAATTCTTATGCGTGCGTTTGTGCACATTTTATCCTTCGGGGTCGACTTTCCTCACTTTTATAGACGAAATTAGCATCCGAGTATTTATTGTACCATATATATACATGCGCGTGATATGTGTCAGATATTGATGTTTTACATACTCATACGTATGACAGTCTCTTGTATTTCATTTCATGAAAGGCCATGTGCTTTTCATTTGTAATATTATTTTAACAATACATGCAAATATATATGATTGTACATGGATGAGAGTTAAATGAAATATGAAATATAAATATGTATATATGTTTTGACCATGAACTTAAACATCTAAACATATCCAATACTATTGGTAACAAAGACATTTAATTCTATTATTCAATTATTTATCCACATCTTCACAACATAGCTAGTTAGATTATCCTGACATCAGTTCCCCAGGCGTTATGCTATCCCAGTAACACTAAGCTCCACTTTTTCCATTGTGCATGTCTTTAATATGACTCGACCGGGATCGAATCCCGAACTCCCGCCCCGGGCACGATGCGGACGTTTTAATTCGTTCATCACCAGCATTCGCATTTTTATGCGTTTGCAGCAGACGACTTTTGAAAACAGTGTGGCAAAATTAGAAATTGCCAATTCGTGTTCTACCCACGAGGTTCATGTTAGTTCATTGTTATCTGGTACGAGTTAAGAAAGAATAATAGCCGTGCGCGAGAAAACCAACATTATGGCCTCTGCGTAATGTATTGACCCAGATCAGCCTGCGCAGTCCGTACAGACTGATCCGGGCCAACACATTCCGTCTCAGGGGGGATAGAGGTAAAGAGTAATGATTCTTGAAACAGAAAATCTACAGGAGTCGAAAAGTGTCTGTACGGGTAAGCCTGCGCGGCTTGCTTAGGCTGATCCGGATCGATACTTTACGCAGAGTCCACAATGTTGGGTTCATCGTGGTACGGCTCATATATCGAGAGTGTTTAACCTTTTTCGACATATATATATATATACGCTTTCTTCCGCCTTTTCGACATATATATATATATATACGCTTTCTTACGCCTTTTCGACATATATATATATATACGCTTTCTTACGCCTTTTCGACATATATATATATACGCTTTCTTCCGCCTTTGCAGCAGACTTCTTTTGAAAACATTGTGACAAAATGAAATTTGTTAAAAACGAGCAATTTCTCCTTTAGTCACAATTGTTTTATCTGTTTTACAGTTATAGTACATTCATTTAAATATATTTTTCACGTTTTTGACTAGATGTTTTGTAATGAAGTCGTCTGCTACATATTTGATGTATTTGGGATATGGTTAATGTACATTTGAAGAACTTGCTCCACAATGGCTACAAATGAGATAAGTTTGAACAACATACGACTTCAGACCTTAACAGTTTTGCGAACTGCTCCGCACTCACGGTTCGACACTTTGTAATATAATGTTTATATATGTGCTATCAGGCTCCGTTTCCACTAACATTACTAAGCACTAAGCAATATTTAAATCTTGAATAAGGTTAGAACACATTCCAGCATTCGTTGTTCTAGCCATAAACCTAGAATATAATTAGGTATACATTTCAATATTGAAAGGGAAACTCGTGTATGTTCCTATTGTTTTCTCTCAAAAGATATTGTGATAGTTGAAAATGAATACCATGTCTTCTTTTAGTGTGATCAATTTGGTTCAGAGAGACAGTCATCACTGTTTTCCTGGTACAATGGAAGAGATGATTTGAGAAGCCTTTATAATTTACTCAAAGGTGAAAACAGTATAGCTATTAGAACAAAATCGCTAAGTTTATCTCTGTTTTAATGAAACTTACAGATAATGCTAACTGAAACAAAAGTAATTGCCATACATTTCCGTTGTTTGTACCATTAATATCAGTCATTGCAAGATTCCAGATTTTAAGACTTTATTCTCAAAAGACAAAAATGTCGATCTTGTACATATAATTTTACAAACACCCAAATATGTATGAACATATACATGTTTTGTCATTTACATCTGCAAAGAAAAGTAGTGGAGAAAAGCGACAATACAAATAGCTAATTCATTTGTTTGTAGAAAATGCATGACATAGAGATAGAGTTGCAGTTTTTTTCCCCGAAATTAGATATAAAAATCTGTTACTGAAATGTACAAATAAGTAAGAATACATCAATTTATATATAGCACAATAATCTATACTACGTAGCTTAATTTCCCAATACAAACTTCTCTACTGTGTTGTAACTTTCCGCAACTGTGAATTACTTTGTATCATAAAGATCTATAATGTTTTTTGGGCCGGTGGCCTTTATTTACATATAAAGAATTATCATTTTTATTATTATTATTCATGTTTTACAACTCAACTAAATTTTGACAGAAGTAAATGAATATAATGACATAAATCGTTTTGATCAACAACATTGGTCGATAAATGAAATATTAAGGTATTCTTATATAGGAAAACAAAAATGATGAAATACGCTCTGTAGTACTCAAGTATTTCTTAGCCCCAGTGGTCCATATAAGGAGGGGGTATTCAGCTCTTTTCCCACAATTTCTCTCTTATTATTAAAGCAAATCCTATGTTGTGGGTACTCAAAAGAATCGTCTCACTGAGACGATTCTTTTGAGTACCCACACTATAGGGTTAGAGGGTCAACTAAGGATCTTAGAACATGCAAAACACCCTTATCCCCTTCAAAATCATGTTTCATCATTTTTGTTGGACTAATATATTGTGAAACATGAATAGTGGAATCTATTTAAATCAAAGCGCCAATGGCACTGTAGTGTCGATCGTATTCATATATTGCAACAACTACAAAATAAAGCGTTCAAAATATTTATAAAAAACTTTCGGAATTTCCAGATTTGATAAAATTCCAGCTTCCCGTTTTTAGGTCGGTATAGCTAGATACCGAAAACAACTTTTTATATGACTCATAAAGGTCTCAACGGGTGTTCTACACACCGGCTATTGTTTGTTGATAGAGTTGGAACATTGTGAGAATATGTATGAGTTGAAAACATTGTGATAAAATGTGAAATTTCTCATTTTATCACAATGTAAGATATAGCATTTGTATGACTTGAAAACATTGTGAGAAAATGTGAAATTTCTCATTTTATCACAATGTAAGATATAGCATTTGTATGAGTTGAAAACATTGTGAGAAAACGAGAATTATCACAATGTAAGATAGAACAGTTGTAAGAGTTAAAAACGTTGTGAGAAAATGATGATAGAATAGTGAAGAGTTGAAAACATTGTGAGTAAATTATGATAGAATAGTGAAGCGTTGAAATCATTGAGAAAATGATGATAGAATAGTGAAGAGTTGAAAACAGTGTGAGAAAATGATGATATAATAGTGAAGAGTTGAAAACATTGTGAGAAGAACAGTTTTAAGAGTTGAAAACATTGTGAGAAAATGATGATAGAATAGTGAAGAGTTGAAAACATTGTGAGAAAATAATGATAAAATAGTGAAGAGTTGAAAACATTGTGAGAAAATGATCGCTAATAGAACACTGTAAGAGTTGAAAACGTTGTGAGAAAATGTCATTTTCGTAGGACAATATCTTTTCTAAAAAAATGTTAATCAATCATTTGTTCCTAATTTAAAAAATTATGAAGACATACAACTATAAAAAGTTGTTTTCGTAACAACCATAATATGGTAATATGGGATTATTGTCGTAAAGAAAGTTGTTTTCGCGGCAGCCGAGTTGTTTTCGTGAGCCGATTTTATTTATTTATATGCGTTTTAGCCTACGCCACTCTCTAAGTTTTCTATTTCGCGTAATTAGTACAAAAAACACTATTACATACTTTTAAAATTATCGTTATATGTTTGTGCACATGCTTTTAAGTAAATAATTAGAAAACTTATGAATACATGTGATTTATTGTCAAATAAAACGTTGTTTTCGTGACAGTCATGTTGTTTTCGTGAGCCGACTTTATTTATTTGCGTTTTAGCCTATGCCACTCTATAATTTTGCAATGTTATTGAAAACGGGACCAGGTACGAAATAAGCACTTTTCACGGACCATGATTGTTAAACTTGTAGGTCTTTTCAGAAATTACAAAAGAAGTTAATTGGCCGTTTTATTTTGGCGAGGTACTTTCAGAGTACAACCAACTCCTGCCGAATCAGGTTAAAGGTCAAAAGGTTACGGTTGACTACAGTAAAAATAAAACGAGGCACAGGAGTATCATGATACTCTGCATAGCGTACCCAAGACGCCCGATGATATTTATTATCTGCCCAAACATGAAGAAAGATAATATGTAAATAGTTTAACTCTATTTAGATATTTTCTCGATAAATCTCAAATATTAGTACCAATCCGGTATCAAAGTAGCACTAACATTATCATTATTAATCGTGTGCCTGCATCACTGATGGAACTATATATATATATGGCGGTTTAACGGAAGTGAGTAAATTGCCTTTGCAGAAATATCCAACCGATTGTTCAAATACGACTATATAATTTTTTTTTCGTTGTTGTTGTTTTGGTAGCACTGTGGCGATTGTCAACCAATCGCCACAAAAATGACTAAATTGACATAAATATTTACCTTTCTGACTAACATACTTGAATATTTACGGTTGACTTACCTTAGCCGTTACAGAGTTGTGTTATTGATTTGATGATAACAATGTAGGGAACTGATTTGCGCCACCGTATTTCCGCTATCAGCCTTTCTCGAACAATATTCATTTATGTAAAGTGTATTCTGATTGGCTAATTATGTCGTGCGCACGAATTAATTATCTCGTGCGCACGAGTTAGTAACTCGTGCACACGACATAGTATCTCGTCCGCACGACTTAAGTATCTCGTGCGCACGACTTAGTATCTCGTACGCACGACATAGTATCTCGTGAGCACGACTTAGGATGTCGTGCGCACGAGAAAAATAAAAACATACACATGACACCTCTGTGCCAGCGTAGATTTGTCACATTTTTGCCTAGATGTGTTTTAAGTCTTCTGCTACTAATTGTGTTGTAGCTGAGAAAGCGTTAAACATTATTTACGAGTAAAATAGAACAGTATTAACCCTTTCCCACATACAGACCCTTGACGCCTAGGCAGCAGACGACTTTTAAAAACATTGTGGGAAAAGGAGAAATTACTCATAACTCTATACAATAATTAAAATATAAATTATAGAAATGTTACCTGCTGCTGTCTAGACTATTTCAAAGTCGTCTGCTGCAGATTTGTTGTATGGGTTTAAAGTGTAAACGTACAGACTCATGCATTCTAATCTTGATCTACATTGCTTCTTTAATACCCGATCCAGGGACGTATATCTACGTCCCTGCTCGATCTAACAATATGACAAATGTACGAAAGAGATGTTACATTTGTGTGTATATGTAAGTATTATTATTATGTGTAATTATTAGGGATGGCAACGGTTACCGATATTACTAACCGGTTACCCGTATAATTTTCTAACCGGTTACTCGGTTAACCGTATAGAATCGAAGAAAATAAATATTCACTTGCTTCCGGGTTTTGTTATTGGTGTTGTTGTTTTAACTCGCATTTCCTGGTCATGTATACATCCATATATCGACCCGGATCAGCATAAGCATGCCGCGAAGGCTTACCCGGATAGACACGTTTCGCATCCTGTGGATTTTCTGTATCAGGAATCATTACTCTATACCTCTATCCCCCTGAGACGGAATGTATCGGCCCCGATCAGTCTGCGCGGACTGCACAGGCTGATCTGGATCGATACATTACGCAGGAGCCATGATGATTGTTTTCTCGCGGGACGGCTCATATAAACACAAATGAGCCAGTTCGGGAGAAAGGGTACACGTTAGCATGAGAATGTAGGTACAGATCATCTTGTTAACCTACTCGATCTTATCTGAATCTACACAATTCGAC
>JASEVX010001461.1:0-16179 GCA_031761405.1 Serripes groenlandicus
GTAGTTACAATACAATTCTTTATTGCCTCCCTGTTTGGAGATATCGTAGGTTAAATTTTACACTACACAAATAAATTATACAATTTCAATAGAAAAAAAAAGAACAAATATATTAACATACAGACAAAAAAAGAAAAGACAATTACTGACTTCTATAATAGGGTTATATATACAAGTTCGGTACTAATTTACATTAGTATTAAACTATCAATGCTTAACAGCAACCTCAAACATAGTGCGTTTAAGCCTGATGTTGAACAATACTGGTTGTCGTTCTGACACAGTTAAATTGGCGAATACAGCTGAAGTGAACGTGAGCTGTAGAAACATTCTGTTGATATTCGAATTGACGACTGGAGGTAGTGGGGCGCCCATGATGCGGAGTACCCACTCAAAATGGTCTAGAGCATACAGCTCGTTAACAAATTGAATATCAAACAGAGAAAGCATTTTCCGTTTGAGTTCAAAGCGTATCACTCTTGTGCAGCTGCATTCGTACAATAAATGAACTAATTCTTCTTGAGATAGCATGCCACATTTGATGCACGTTAAATGTGCTAGTGTAATGGGCCTTGACCATAGTTTGACAATAGTTGTCATAGTTGATCTAAAGGCACTCAACTTCGAAACTTTGTAGACGATGCTAGGTTCGATCCCTGGCTGTAACACTTGAAAAAACATGTACTCTTGATTCATGGTGAGGCGTTGTACCCATAAGGAATACTCACGCATACCAATCGCTTGGCGAACTGTATTCTTCCATGCTGATTTAGTGGGCAGTGAACTATCCCGGAAATAAGTGTTCAATATAAAATTTAAGTTGTATTTTGCTATTATCCTGCAGATATCCGGGATGAATCCAAGCTTGACAGAGCGTTGGTCATTTAAGTACATTAAATATTTACTAACAAATATTTCTTTTGTAATACAATATACAGGGAGACAAAGCAATTTATGTAGGAACATTAGTTTCCGCTTTTCGATTTCACTGTCTATCCTGTAAAGCCCAATCATTGACTCCGCTATGTCCGATCGCGTTCTAACTGAAAGTCCTTGGATCTTCTTTGCAACGAAATGCTGAAAAATCGTTAAGCTATTGTGATCAGTTTTCGTTATATTATTCCAAAGCTCAGATCCGTACAAAAGTGTCGGTCGGACTATCTTGGAATACAGATTGGCTGAAACCAGTGGGTTTACACCTTGCGGATGAAGACCCTGACCAACCATTGCAAATAGAGAGTTGCGGGCTTTTTGTATACGTTCTTTTATACGGACCGATTATTTCATCCTGGAATCATGGGTTATACCCAAATGGACAATTGTTTTCACCTGCGTTAGAATTTGTTCTCCATACATTATATATGCGCTGGAGTCATTTCCTTTCTTACTAAAAACGATAACGTTAGATTTGCTTACGTTTATCTCCACTCTCCATGTTTTGCAATACCGGTAGACAATATCAACCATTTTCTGTAACCGTAGGGGGGAAATGGCCAACAGAGATATGTCGTCGGCGAATGAAGGGTTACTAACAGGTATGGACATGACGTTAGTGCCTAGGTTACTGTCTTGTAATGACGCTACAAGCTCATTGATGTAAACTAGGTATAGGAATGTGGACATAACCCCTCCCTGGCGTACGCCGCGTATTACATTGAACATACTAGACGTTTGCTTAGCGTAACGTACGACACTTTTAAGACCGGTATAGGACGCTTGTACAATCCTAAGGAGTTTACCTCAAGTTAGATCAAGAAAGGCGACGTAAACGTTCAACGTTGTAAAACACAGCTTCTTTAACATTAAAGGCTGTGGTCATACAGCTAAGCTGTTTCTGGAACCCATGTTGTTGAGGGCAGGGGAATATTATTTTAGCAGACGCAATATATGTGTTAATTCGATTAAGAAGTAACTTCTCAAATAGCTTGCTGAAGCACGGTATCAGAGAGACCGGACGATAACTGGATGGTTCAATTTTATTTTTCCCTTTACCCTTAAATATTGGAATAAGTATGCTTGTTTGCCATTGCTTTGGCACTGTCTCATGTTTAATAATGGAGTTAAATAACTGAACGATAGCACGTATTAATGATTGACCTGCATGTATGACATGCTCATTGTGGATACCGTCAATGCCTGGGGATTTGCCCTTATTTAGTGTTTTGATAAATTGCTCTACTTCATCCATATCAAAGTCGCGTGTGACTGTTTTTAATATCGGACTTTCAGAACTATTGTTATACCCTTTAAGTTCTTTACACAAGTGCTTATTAAGAGTGTCGTCAATGCAAGCATAATCAAAAACCTGGGCGAAGTATTCTCTGAATCCATTGGATACTTCAGCATGTTCGAAGCTACGATTTTCGATCACTAGTTCTGAGCAAATATTGAAATTCTTCCCACTTTTCCGGCGGAGGAGTTTCCAGAACGTTTTATGGTCGAGATCCGCAGCTTTATTAAGTTTATCATAAACCGAGTTTTCATGCATTTCGCGGGCGTGTCTCTCGGTCCTGCGAAATTCTGTTTTTGCAGCTTTGTACGCTATGAATGAAGGTGACCTGTCTCTTGGTCTGCCTAGCTTAAACCAAGCATTCCGGTATTCTAACGCGCGCGCATAAGACTCCTTTACTTCATCAGACCAATGCGGTTTAGCAGGCTTGTTGTCCCCCGCTTTTAGCGAAAGCTGGGGACTATTATTTCTCATTCGTCAGTCCGTCAGTCCGTCAGTCCGTCCGTCAGTCACGCTGTCACAAAAACTTTAACCTTGGTCATAACTTCTGAACCGTAATAGGTACTGCTTTTATATTTCACATGTGTATTCCTTGTGACAACCCCTTTCCATCAATACCAATTTTTTTGACCTTGTGACCTTGACCCTGACGAGTTATGGCCCTTTACCCCTATGTATGACTAAATTCATTTCCGGGCTATTTCTCTGCAACCGCTTTTTGGAATTTGATGAAACTTCATAGGAAGGATCACCACCAAGTGTAGATGCGCATATCGTGTTTGCGTTCCGGTTGGATTATTTTGCACGGAGTTATGGCCCTTTACTCCACCATCAGGCTATGTATGACTAAATTCATTTCCGGGCTATTTCTCTGCAACCGCTTTTTGGAATTTGATGAAACTTCATAGGAAGGATCACCACCAAGTGTAGATGCGCATATCGTGTTTGCGTTCCGGTTGGATTATTTTGCACGGAGTTATGGCCCTTTACCCCACCATCAGGCTATGTATGACTAAATTCATTTCCGGGCTATTTCTCTGCAACCGCTTTTTGGAATTTTATGAAACTTCATAGGAAGGATCACCACCAAGTGTAGATGCGCATATCGTGTTTGCGTTCCGGTTGGATTATTTTTCACGGAGTTATGGCCCTTTACTCCACCATCAGGCTATGTATGACTAAATTCATTTCCGGGCTATTTCTCTGCAACCGCTTTTTGGAATTTTATGAAACTTCATAGGAAGGATCACCACCAAGTGTAGATGCGCATATCGTGTTTGCGTTCCGGTTGGATTATTTTGAACGGAGTTATGGCCCTTTACCCCACCATCAGGCTATGTATGACTAAATTCATTTCCGGGCTATTTCTCTGCAACCGCTTTTTGGAATTTTATGAAACTTCATAGGAAGGATCACCACCAAGTGTAGATGCGCATATCGTGTTTGCGTTCCGGTTGGATTATTTTTCACGGAGTTATGGCCCTTTACTCCACCATCAGGCTATGTATGACTAAATTCATTTCCGGGCTATTTCTCTGCAACCACTTTTTGGAATTTTATGAAACTTTATAGGAAGGATCACCACCAAGTGTAGATGCGCATATCGTGTTTGCGTTCCGGTTGGATGATTTTTCACGGAGTTTTACCCCACCATCCGGCTATGTATGACTTAATTCATTTCCGGGCTATCTCTCTGCAACCGCTTTTTGGAATTTGATGAAACTTTATAGGAAGGATCACCACCAAGTGTACATATGCAACAATTTGTCTTCTACCGATCAGTCAAAAATCAATAATCGGCTATATAGAAATAAGAAGGGCAGTGTAACAAATGTGGGCATAACTTTCTTAATGTTTATTATATTTTAAGTTCGCATTCATATTTGGGAAGAACAAAATCTCTCGATTTCAAATATGTAATTTGTTTTAATTAGAAATAAAATTTAGGTGGGGGAATTTATATAAACATTAGGTGACCCTATATTCCTATTGAATTACATATGATTTTTGATAATTACACAGAAATTGCCATCAAATTTCGTTGGTTAATTAGTTATAACTTGTTTTCCTTTAAACTTTTTATAAGTTCGCATTCACATTCGTAAAGTATATTCATTTGTTTAAAGAAGGATATCATTTTTTATGAAATTAAGAAAAATTTAGGCGGGGGAATTAATGCTTTTGTCAAACAACATGTAAGTATTTTTTGTGTTCGGTGGAGTCCGTCAAACAGTAGCGGAAACTTACGAAGTTAATCGGATTTCACCGCTACTGGTTTTATGACTTCGATGTTTTATTGCAGGGCAATAAAATCTCACTCCTTCAGGGCAGGTTTTAAATATCTGGATAATTAAGGATTGAATTAAGAGTTTAATCAAATAGTTTTTATCCTCGCGCAATAACAATAGGAATATTATTAAATAATAGCCCGCCGTTGACATAAATATTACATATAAATTAAGGCCAATTATGTATTTGTCATATTTAAATGTGTTAAAAGAATAGGAATAATAATTCATTTTGAGTATCAGCGAAAAATAAGTATACATGATACGTTGTCAATCTCACTTGGATTGATTATCCGATGTTGGTTATGGAAATAATACTGACCAAAAACTGTTAAATACATACGTTTGATGCGTAATAAAAAACAAAAACAAAAAATCATGTAATCTACACAAATGTTATTAACTTTACTAAAATCATCTTAGATTAATACACTTTATTGTTCACAAAGAGTTAATGTATGTTGACAATATTTCTGTGCAAACGGAAATGCAGTATACACTATTCCTGATATTATAAAAACTGTTTTCATAATATACAAATAAAAACATTTTAATTGCTACCTTTTTGCAATAAAAATATGCCAGCTTCTTGTAATTTTTATATAAAATGTGAAAAGAATTAAGGAAACGCAATTTGTGTTATTAAGATAACCCTTTTGTTATTAACACACTATTATTTCTACCCAAGTTAATTAAAACTACAAAATGTATTTTCTTTTTTTTAATACTGTTTATGAGAACTCTCAATGGATACCGTTTTTATTTTTAATGCTGTTTTTCAAAACATCATCTCAATTTTAATGTATTATTATAAGTGTCAAATGTGTGTATTCAGGTTAATCTGTAATGCTCTAATAGACACCGCCTCGGGCGTTTTATAAGTTAATTGGGTCATAAAAACCAGGATTGACATTTTCTGCCATTTGTTATTATCAGCGTGACTTAAAATAGATGTACTTGTGTTAAATTAAAAGTTACGACATAATATTTATTATTATTGTTATCAGCTTCATGAACATATTTAATATCATTTCTGAATAATGGATTTTCTGTATTGTTTATTTTGATACAGGTTGGATTGAATTTATTTTCAAACTTATGAAGTATGGGTTCTGATCTTCGTATACAAAATAGCTAAAATCTGCATATTAAGCTGAGAAGTTAAAAATCTTACATTATCATTTTTGATTTTTTTTTTTATATATATATATAGCGACTTTCAGTTTTATATTGGTGGTTGAAGTCAGCCCTAAGTGAATCTCTTTGTTCTTTAATGACCAAAGTATAACTGCTCGGATTATACTTTTTAATCAAACACTTTATTATAAATTCATGATTCGGCTTTTTTTTAATTAAATTAATGGTTATTTTTTTATGAAAACTTGATTTTATATTAAAACGTAAAACACAAATTTTGCTATGCTCGTTTAAATATAGCATATCCCTATAATAAAACCGTTAACCTACCAAGATTAAAACTGCTAAATCCGTTTGAATTACCCTGATGATTTATGATTTATGACCCCTACGAATTGCGTCGGTTATCTTCGTAAACTGCCGAAAGATAAGAAACTCCGGCGATCGATTAGGTGAAATATCGATAAAAGTTATTGAGTGAAACCGGAGAAGACAGATTGTTGGATATGGATGCGCATATCGTGTTTGCGTTCCGGTTGGATTATTTTTCACGGAGTTATGGCCCTTTACTCCACCATCAGGCTATGTATGACTAAATTCATTTCCGGGCTATTTCTCTGCAACCGCTTTTTGGAATTTTATGAAACTTCATAGGAAGGATCACCACCAAGTGTAGATGCGCATATCGTGTTTGCGTTCCGGTTGGATGATTTTTCACAGAGTTATGGCCCTTACTTCTGAACCGTAATAGGTACTGCTTTCATATTTCACATGTGTATTCCTTGTGACAACCCCTTTCCATCAATACCAATTTTTGTGACCTTGACCCTGGCGGGGGACCATGATTCTCTGAATTTGCTTGTTAAACTTACAAGTTGGCAAACCTGTTGATGCATTTGTTGTGAATTCTATCAAACTGCTGTTAAGAAAATCTGGCGAATATTCATTATATATATTCTCATTATGAAGGAGGGTGTCTACCTTATTTTCGATTTCTGATCTAAATGCGTCTAAGTGGGAAGTATTACACTTATTCCATGCACTGCACGTACTCGCTAGCAAGGTCTGTGCATTAGACTCTGCATTTGTTAAGGAGAAAATAATAGGCAAATGATCTGATGTTATGACATCACTTTCATTTAAAATTTTAAACGAAGTATAAAGTCTTGTATCTCCCTTCCCTACCAGGATATGGTCTATAGACGTTTTATTGGGTATGAATGTGTATCGAGATGACATTCCATGCACCTGTTGCAAAGAAACCATGCTATTACTTTCAACAAATTCCGAAAATAAAGCGGATTTATTATTACACTTTCCATGTGTCGATCGAATTTTTGCATTTGTTGTACCAAATATGGAACATCGCTATAAATGAAAGTTTAAATATTGAATGGCGTTGAAAATATCGTTTTGAGCAATTTCTTCTTCAGTCATAATGTTTTCTTCAAAAAGTCATCTTCTCAGAGGCATCAAAAAGCATCTATATTTGCTCTTGCTGCTGTTATCTATGGACAATGACAAATGGCACATTTTAATCTATCTTATACCCTAAGTAGTTTAAAATATATGATGAGGATGCATATAAAACTTAAAACATTTTGTCCTGATACAGACACAGTTTTACACCTCTGTAACCGACAACTTTTGCAAAATTCTATAAGAAATGGACCGCATCTGGCGACACTGGTCTAACAGCACCTCCGTTTTGGTATAACATAATGGTATATGGAAGCTGATACAGAGAGACTATAATTCCTTCTTTTTTGTCTCTAAAAGTAATTTGTTCGACCTTTCTTCTTGTAGGTGTGGCTCCGGTGAGATGGTGCAAATGCTCACCCAAGTCATCGCTGTACGAAGGTGCAACAAGAACCCGTATTGCGTGAATCTCCTTTGTTATCGAGTGGACATGAAAACATGTATTGCAATATAGTAATGTCAGGCTGGAAATAAAACAAATAACTAACAACACTTTATGAGCTTTATAAAGAGAAATAAAGTTGAACTTCTGTTAAAACAATTTGATAGAATAATTCTATATTCATCTACTTTAACCCTTTCCCTCATATAGACGCTTTCTGCAGCCTTTACAGCAGACGGCTTTTTGAAAACAAAGTGACAAAAGAAGAAATTGCTCAAAACGAGCAATTTCTCCTTTTGCCACAATGTTTTACAATTTTAGTCATAGGTTATCCATTCAATTATAAAGATTTTCTATTTTTTGTCAGAATATGTTCAAAGTCGTCTGCTGCAGAATTGTTGTATGAGGGTAAGGGTTAAGAACGTCAGAGAAAAATAATGTATAATGTAAAGTAAAATTTAGAAACATGAATGAAATCATTGGGAGTCAAGGGGGGATCTTCTTTTTCCCCTTTCCCACATACATGTAAGTAGTATAGGCGTCTCTTTAGGTGTAAACAAAGATGACGTAATCGGCGGCCATTGTGTTGACCTAGTTACTATTTATAGTATCTCATTTGCATATAAGGATGGACACGAGTGAGGACGCCATTTTGTAGTTATACAATGACTGCGCATGTCCATGTTAGTTCTATATTTAGAATGACATCATGGGTCTATATTTAGAAATTCGACCTACCCTTTGCTACATTGTTTCGGGAATCCATACAACACGATATATCCCTTTTAGTATAGTCGGTACATAGTATGGCAATAAATGTAACGTCTTACCTCGAGAGCGTCCAGAGTTCAAATGACAGGGGTCCCGATCTATTCTTAGACTCGGTATTTCACCATATTTTTATAAATAGATTATGTGTCATTTTCTATAAATAGATTATACGTCATTTACTATAAATAGATATTTCTAACTAACCAATCAGAGGTTACAGAGAGAACAACTCAAAGGTATAAAAAGACTGTGAAACATCTATATCAGTCACAAGAGCCTTACAACTCAACCTGACAACATGCCTAACTTTAGATGTAAACTGGATTTGGGGAATGATCGTTACGTTCAAGTGAGTGAATGGAAAGAAGAGTTACGGGTTGACTTAAGAGAATGGAACGGTAATGTTCCTACGAAAAAAGGAATTAGCTTGACATTGATGAGATATAAAAATTTCGTAGAAGTGACAGAGACCGTCGACAAAGCTCTCCTAGACAAAGAGTCCTACGAAAGACATCTTGGTGGAAACGTGTACTGTACAGTCAAAGGGTCATGCGTAGACATTAGACAATATTGGAAACCTGAGGAAGAAGTGGTGCCTACCAAGAAAGGACTCTGTCTAAGACCACTCGAGTACAAACGCTTAAAGGAACTGATAACGGAAGTGGGACAGACATTACCTGAATTGGACACGGTTGTACCTTGTTACCTACAAGGTGACCATATGAACCAATTGGGGATGTTAAGCTGTACCGAATGTAATCCAAATGATTGTCACAACTGGTAAGGACATGTGTAAACCCGTCATTTTGTAAATAGAATTCACGGGACTTAAAACTCTGTATATAAGAAATATTATTGTGACATTCTGGTATCAACCATCGAAAACAGTGGCCATTGTATGGTATTTCGTAATGGGAAAATGATTGTCAACGGAAAGGCCAAGTCTGTCAAGGAAGCTAAAAGACGCCTGAGACAGTACGCGCGTCTATTACAAACATTAGGATGGAATGTTCAGTTAAGACGAATCAACGTCAGGACGATATCCGCCTCTTACAAAGTCGAAGGACCTGTAGACGTGTCACACATCGTCAGATACTATCGAGGAAGTTACGAACCAGAACGATTTCCAGCCGCCATGTTTTATAAAGACTGTATCCATTTCACTTGTTTTCATTCAGGTACAGTGCTCATGACGGGCATCAAGGATGAAAATCAATTACTCACTATATGTATGCCAGTATTGATCGAATTACCATTATTGTAATATGTGCCCTGGGGGACCGCCCTAATCCCCAGGCGTACTGTATTGAGCGGGGTCAATAAAGAAATATGTAAACTGTACTTCATGTGTTGTTGTTCATTGCGTGGGATGTAAGAAAAAAGAAACGAATGGTTACACTTTTTTACAATTTTATTATACACATGTCTTAAGAATCACATCATAATAGTTTAGTTTATACAGTAATTACGCGACTCAAGAGTCGTTCATTATAGTCCAAGTTCACAGGATTAAACTGTTTGATAATACGTCTCATACTCCATCCACGACATCTATGAATAGCGTAAAACAAGCAAAACTGTCCGCAGGTTTGTGTTCCATATTGTTGGATTCGTTTTTCGTTATACATATAAGGTTGTCCATTGGTCAGCAACACTCGTTTAAAGTGTGTGTGGTAATAGTCCGGTGGGTGTCCCGCGGAATCGAAAAACTCGGCTGGTCCTCTCAATGGAAAGTAAAAGGCGACCCAGTGTTGACCCGGTTGATGACTCTTGTCCGTATTGACGATGTACACTTTAGGTCTCCATTTGATACTACGCGGTAACTTGTCAGCAGGTACAACACCTCCAAATTGTTTTACACGCCTCATTCTGTATGTCAACTGGGATGAATTCATGACTCTAATACAACGTTTCGACTCGCGTCAATCTTCATAAGCGATGGAAATTTGGCATACACAATGACTGTACACGTTTCGGGTAAGGCTTCTGAGAATTTGAGTTCCAAACGGGTATGGGCTCTCCGAGCAAATCGATCATTTAAGTCTCCTTCCGGATTGAACACGTACAAGCAGCATCCCCTTTTAAAATCTTGTCGTGTCAAATGAATAGCGCTTTCAACTCTAGACGTATACAGTCTCTGGTAGGCTTCGACGTAGTTGTCACTCTTATAGCTGGGTTGTAAAGGTGACGAGGGTGTAGACTGACTATCCACGAAAAATCCGACGTAATTACAGTCGAAATGTTGAAAGTTCAAAGGGTTCTTCGTAAATTTTCCGTGAACGCCCGAAGACGATACCAATCCCACAATCAATTGTCTGGGAACATCGCCTTGAAATAGGTCATCCGTGATGAACGAGTACTGTCCACTAGGCACGGCGTAAGACTTAACGACGGATCTTGTATAGGGATAGAGAGCCTCTGAGTTTTTAAGTGTTTTTGACTGACCGATAAACAGTTCGGGGTCAACTTTCACCATAGCCACTTTTAAGGCAGCTTCTTTAATGACTAATTTGTAGGCATTATCGTCAGTAGCAGTGGCTAACCGAAACGGATCTTTACTCTGCCACAGTTTGATGTTGACAGGTACTCCATTCAGTAGTAATCTGTCTTGTTGACACAGGTCGACTTGAAGACGTCCTATGACATCGTACGTTTTACTTTCAGAGGTCCATGTAGATCTTATGTAAAGTCCACTGTTTCTTCCCTCAGGGTCCGTGTCTTCCGGATGATCACTATCGTCTTTATAAAATCCTATACCATTTAGATCGTGTTGGGTTGGATTACCCAACAGCAAATCCAGGTAAGCCTTATAGGCATAATTATTTCCCACTTCGCTAGTCGGGTGTTGTTGGATATTTAAATCAATCTGTGAAAACATCGAGTGTAAGATGTTGTTGGTCACACCCACGTGGTCTGTCTTTTCCAAACTGGTCCCATCAGTTTTAACAATGTTAAAATTAACGTGAAGTAACGTGTTGGTCAAATCGATATAAGCGCTGGATGTCCCCGGTATATTAAACTCAATGGCGGCGCCTTCAGTCAGTTGATTGATTGGTCGAAATGTAAGCCATTCCGTTTTCTGTGAACCGGTGTGAACTTTTGGAGCTTGAAATAAGGACAAACTGTCACCGTGTATTTCTTCCATTACGACAGTTGATCTATGTTAGAAGGCTTTTTTCTCTTGGTATCCTTTTTGGATTGGTTGGTTTTTCTTTTGACTGTAGATTTCTGTTGTTTTCTTGCTACGTCATTACCCTTATAAACTTCCTTCAACTCTGATTTGGCTAGTTCAACAGCTTGAGCCACGGGTGTCACAAAGTTAATGGTGGGTTCTTTCATCGTCCCACCCATCTGAATTTTTTCCACGACGTATTGTCCTTTATGATTAGGTTTCAACTTCCCTTCGGCCATCCGTTGAAAATGACGTGTCCACATTTCTACTCTATCCATCGTCGACGTAAGTGAAGTACACAGCGGGTAATAGTTTTATCTTTGGCTATTAGCTGTAACTTTCCTCCCCTTATAAAGATTCGGATTCGATCGATATGAGTCTTCTTTACCGGAACGTAATAGAGAACAGGAAATTCAAATGGTTTCTTTCCTTTCTTAATATTACGTAATCGTCGTAATACGGGAATCATCGTGTTTTCAGCGTAAGACTCTTGACATAGGTCAGCGCACACATAAAGTGTGTCCGTATTTACATTAGGTTCGATTTCGGCCAAGGCGCATTCCCATTGACCTTCTAACGTGTACACTCGAGGTAATTCTATCGTAAATTCTGTAGACATATTATCAGGGTATTCATCTTTAGAGTCGTTACTGGACAGGAATAGATAGTGGTTGTTCATCTTGTTGATGAATGTCGATGTCCGATTCTCTCTTATAAGTTTTGAGAGTTCTCCAGTAGTTTCGAGCTTCCGAAATGGCCTCGTCTATGAGTGGCGTTAACTGTTTCAAAGTGAGCCATTGATGAAGTTCCAATTGGATTCCTATAGGGGTCGCCGTCCCGTTGAGAAAACGCCGAATATCCAGAAATATTAGGCCATTTTGGTTACACAGTGTCCCGTAAACATTCCCCTGAAGATGGTATTGTTTGACGTATAGGCAAGCCGTATGATTAAGATCGATGGGTTGGATTTCGTAGTCTACCGGACGACGATGTATGACGGACACGCTGATCATGACAATACCTGGTAAGGCACAAAACAAGGCAATGAAGACAACGCCTATCAACTTTACGACCCTGAAATGACCCTTCAACTGATCTTCTCCCTCCAAACATTCCTGAATGAGAGCGTGACTCGTCATAGTTAGTTGATCACGGTGAAGAACATCCCCCCTTATAAACTATAACGCGAGACGTCTTTTTCTGGGATCCAGGTATCGTATTTCTTAGGCCAATGTAGCCAGCGGACGAGCACTTCCTTTTGTCTTTGACGTGTTCTTTTCCTCAGTACCTTTTCAATGTGATACTCGGTTGTTTCATCTACATTTACCGCTTGTAACTCGGGTTCATAAAAGGTCCCCTCTATGGTCTCACCATCCCAGCCTTCCAGAGTATACACGTTCACATCTTCTCTTCGGTAACGGGATTTGACTTTGAAGAGTTCACCCGTCCATTTTTGGGAATATTCTCGATCGAACACGCTTCTGATGTGTGATATACGCACGGTCTGGCCAATTTTAAACTTATATCTTTTCTTCTTTTTTAACTCGTTCTTCGACTCTCTCTTTATTGTCGGCTTCTTCCGACCTTTCTGTCTCAATAAATATTGTTGTAGCCTACTTTCACTTTCGTTAGACTTATTCACAGATATTGGTGTATCGCCTAGACTTCGATGAACGGTATGATTGTAGCTGTTGACCATGTCCTGTAACTTGTCTATATATTTCTTTGTTCTCGTTTTCAGCATACGTCTAAATATCTTGTGTTTGATGGTTTTAATGACACGTTCAGCGTAGTTGGCTTTTGTTTCGTTTTGTGCCAACCTATGATGAATACCATGACCTTTCAAAAACTTGGATACGTCTTTGTTTTTAAACTCTCTTCCTTTATCGGATCGTATGGTCTTTGGGGTTCTCTGACCTAAAATCGAGCTAAGGGCGTTCACCACCTCGACCCCCGTTTTGGACTTGAGCGGTTGACACCATGTATATCTGGAAAATACGTCAATGACCACTAGTATGTACTTGAAACCATCATTATCTTTGGCCAGTGACATCATATCCATTAAGTCTATGTCCCACATACTGTCTACGCCATTGACAATCACCCGTGATCTTTTAAAATGTCTCCTGGCTCCCCGAGTGAGAGAATAAGCATCCTGGTCTTGGAGCCATTTCCGAATTCTATATCGACCAATTTTGAATTTGTCCTCCGATTTCACTACATCGTAAAGTTTGTCTGGTCCCGCAAAACTAGCAGGATGTTTCGGATTGAAATAGATGGACACCAAGTACTCCTTCCAGTTCATTATAAGTGGATCCACTTTTTTCTTTGTTGTTTTCTTTTCTTTTCAATGGGAAGTCCCGGTGGTCGTAATGTAACGTCTCGTTTAACAATAAGCGTAGTCGGTAGATATATCTCCTCTAGACCTTTGTAAAATGTATTAATTCCAAGAGGAGTGTAGTTCTTATGATGATATTGTGTGTCTTTCAATAAATCCACGATATGGGATCGTTGAATTGTTGTCCCCTTATAAATGAGTTCTCCTCGCTCGTTCCAAGCCAACGTACTCTTGGGGTCACGCGATATATATGTCAGGATAGCTTCGACCCTAGATCGATATTTCTTAGGAAGCACTTCCAAAATGTCACTATTAGTCAAGTTAGTCGTCTGTTCAGGGATTTCTCTTCCTCCATCATCGTGCGGTGTCGTGACGGAACGATCCAGTAAACGTTGATATGTATCGTAAGATAAAAGTATCGATTTCTGAACACTTTTCATTGTATATAGTCTTTGAGAGCGGGTTCCACAGATTTCAACAGGTTGGCAATTACTGCGCCTTGTTTACACAACAATTCCTTTTTCTTTTTACTACTAATCGTCGTGTCGCCCAAACGTCTGATAATATTTCTATGTCTTTTGAGCTTTGGTTTATGAGAGGGTGTAATGGGTAGTATACTTTGGAGTAAGTTGACTATCACTTCTGTCAACGCTCTTAATTGATCGTTGGTAATGGTATCCAAAAGTTGTTTCCTTTGTTGTTTAGACGTGGTATTCATCAACAGTTGTAAATAACTCCAATGTTTTTTAATAAGCCGACTCATCGTTATTGTATAGGAACGGTACTTCCCCTTATAACCTCGTGTAAATGACAGGATCTTCTCCAGGAAACACGTTTGTTCTCATTCTATACTTGTCTTCTCCCATAGGCGTTAAGTCTAAAACTAAATACCCATATCTTTCCGTTGTAGCATTTTCGTAAGCTTCTACTAAGGTATTCGATTTACCAGGAAAAAGTTGTTGTCCCAGCGTCATAATCTGAGATGTTCCGCGTACATTTTTGAACAAAACCGTGTACCAACTATTTAAGGCAATACTTCTGGCCGATTTACCTTGTTGAAAAAGATTTTGAGATAGATAGATGACGCTTAAGCGACGATGGTGGCATCCCTGTGTAAACAGTAACTGGGTCTCTTTACTTTCTACGACTTGGTGCATGAGATCGTCTATTATAATCAAACTGTGTTCTCCATTCGCAATCTCTTCCAGTTTAGTCGTTGATGGTAAGCCACTATGTAGTTCAAAACGAGGAATGGTCTGTTCCATCATGTCGTAGAGAGGTTGATATACTCCATAACACCACACAATTTTCGTTGGTGGTTCTCTAGTATACATCGTATCGAGGTTACGTAATAAACGATATACCCACCAGGTTTTACCGGAGCCAGTGGGTCCAACTACCGTCATACTCGAACATGGTTCGAACGGAAGTAAAGGAATCGGGTGTGACGACAGCGGTGGTGGTGGTGGTGGTGGTGGTGGTGGTGGTGGTGGTGGTGGTGGTGGTGGTGGTGGTGGTGGTGGTGGTGGTGGTGGTGGTGGTGGTGGTGGTGGTGGTGGTGGTGGTGGTGGTGGTGGTGGTGGTGGTGGTGGTGGTGGTGGTGGTGGTGGTGGTGGTGGTGGTGGTGGTGGTGGTGGATACGCATCAGTAAACACACTCGGTGGTGGTGGTGGTGGTGGTGGTGGTGGTGGTGGTGGTGGATACGCATCAGTAAACACGCTCGGTGGTGGTGGTGGTGGTGGTGATGGGATGTATGTGTCGTTAATTTGTTCATGTATATTTCTTCTATGACGAAGCATGGCGTCTCTCCGAGAAAAATGACGTTGACACACTGGACATTGATTCATGATTACTTATATTTCGTCGTGTTCACTCTTATAAACTTTTGCGAAATAAACGAGAAAACAATTATGTATGTGTATGATATTTTATTTACAACAAAAATGATATTTACAAAAATGATATAATAAAAGGTAATACAATGGTACAAAACAAAGTAAACCCAAAAAAAGAATTCTGTCAAAAACCGTAAGGTTCAGTATCAAAATTGTCTAATCTTCTTCTTTTTGTATAAACCATTTGATATGTTTTCTGTTCCTCTCTATTATAGAGTTTTCTTTTTCGTTTATCCCTACATATTTTATTTGGATTGGTTATTGTTATTGTTGACTGAACTTTTGGATCAGTCACAATAGCTTTAACAGATTCAAAATTTATCATTTGGCTGTTTTTATAGTTTAGGGTAAACCCCCTCACTTTACAAGTTTCTTTGTGTGTATTGGTTTTATACGCATAATTTTTTGGACCACCAGACACATACTCTACAATGTGTTCTCCCGTTCCAAGTTCATCTGTGAGTTCACCCAGATAGTCGCCCAATGG
>JASEVX010001462.1:2500-16119 GCA_031761405.1 Serripes groenlandicus
TAGAAATGTTCCTTCTGTTGACCCTCTTTCTTTTCTTCAATTTCTTTTCTTGTTTTGGAAAGATTGTGAAGAGAGGAACTTGCTCAAAATACTTTTTTTTGTTAGCGACCTTGGCAAGGAGACGTTGCACATGCTTACCAACCTTTTTGCACCATCAAGGGTTTTATGATATCGAAGTTTCAGCTTTGGGTTTGAAGTGAGAGATTTTCTGCATGATTAATTTGACAGTAGACATTTTCACAATAGAACGGTTTTTAAATAACTAAGCAGGAGGCAATACTTGAAATACTAATGGGAAAAGCCTAAACAACTCATTTTGAGAATGTTTTCTATAAAAATTGAACAGAATATTTTCAACTGTAGGTTAGTAATTATTGCAAGTTTTCAAATCTTTGCCAATGTTATCAAAACACTTTTCACAGTATTTGAGTCTTAAAGATCAAGATAGGTGTATGTTGTGTCAATGACTTAAATTTTAATATTGCATCCAAGAAATTAAACATCTGTAATAAAAGACTTACTGGATGTAGTTTCATTCTAAAAATTATTTTGATCCATCAATCATTTCAAATCGTTTGCTTTGAAAGTATGTTTTGTGCATTTAAAAACTAGTGTGAGAAAGCTAGGAAATATGGTGAGCCACTGGCTACCATGAAATGAAAAATTGTTGAAAACGGCATTAAGCTCCAATCAATCCATAATTTCAAATTGTGAGAAACCTGATAAAAACTGAAGGGTTGGTAAGCTGTGACACAAGGATCACTTGTGACACAAGGATCACTTTTCCACTAACTGTCCATTACAATTTCACTTACTGACATATTCGAGGGTCTTTGAAAACCCTCGCTCATTTGAGGTTTCTAAAAGCAGATCACTCTAAAAATATCCCACCAGGAAAACAGTTAACCCTTATAGAAACTGTAAATATAAGAATAAGTATTGGATAAAGATGAACACAGTGATGCAAAAGGATAAATTGCTTTCCAAGAGCAAGTTCTTCTTTTGACACTTTGTTTTCAAAAGTTGTCTGCTGCAAGTGAACCCTTTCCCTCTTAAAGATGCTTTCTGACATCTCTCCAGATGACTTGAAAACATTGTGACAAAAGGAGAAACTGCTTTTCTGATTAAAAGAAAATTGAAAAGAAATCTTTCTTCAGTGATCCTATACTTAATTTGTTCAAGCCGTATTGAAGTGGTTACAAAATCATAGCAACACTTTGGTACCGGATTGTTACTAATATTTGAGTTTTATCGAGACATTATCTACATAGAGTTAAAATATGTCAATATTATCTTCGTCATGATTTGGCAGATAATAAATATCATTGCGCGTTGTGCCTTGCAAATAACGGCAACTCTGATGATACTCAAATCTGGAAATTCCAAAAGGTTCTATAAATAGCTCGCGAGACCAAAAACCAGAAGAGCTTGTAAATCTCAATATTATAAACGCTTTATTTTGTAGTTGTTTAAATATATGAAAGCGTCTAGATGATAAGACTGGTTTACAAAGGTTTAAAGGACACACGATGTCAGTGTGTACACACGTTATGTATACACGTCTGCACGTTCTAGAGTCAATTAGCAATCAATGCTGACAGTGTAGCCTAATTTAGTTTGGAGATCGAGCATTATAATATATGCCTATATTTTTATAAATTGAACAGTTTGGCAAATAGTGAAATTGTGCTTTTAGAGCATGTTTTGTGTTTGTTTTTGCACTCACATTATTCGAAGCAGTTTAACAACCTCAGAGACATATAAATACACTGTGTTTATATGTCTCTGACAACCCTCAATCATGCAATGTGAAGGGACTAAATTGAACAGACCTGTTTAATATCGGACATCATTGAAACAAACACCAAACTAATTGATACTGTTTTCTCTCCTTTTTTGATAATTTAGTCATTTCTAAAGTGTAAAATATATTTATCTTAATATGGCCTAGCGACCTGGTGATAAACATGTGATTACCCGAACAATTTAGATTACAAATAGCCATTCTAATGAGCTAAAACGGTAATCTATCGAATACCAACTAGATTTTTCATAACTTTGGAATGGCCTAACTTTGAACACATCATGACCAATTTCAGAACGTAACTAAATAATCACCAAGACAACATTCTGGCAAACTAACATTATTCTACTGTCAAAAGATGCAGGGTTGATACATTCTCAAATATACCCGCACCAGAGTCATCGCAAGCCCTACACCGATATACTGCTTGTTACTTTGCAGGATTTTCCATACGATCGCCACTACAGTGCATTGGCGCTTTGATTATGAAAGTGTTTGTCTGATTTTAAGAAAATATAATACGAATCTTGCTGTAATGATCCTCTATTTAATTTGTTTAAGCCGTTTTGATTGGTTACACAATCATATCAACCAGGCGTCATCACAAAAAGGATAAATTGAACTTTTAGCTACAAATGACAACCAACTCCTACTATTCCAATAGACCAATTTCCACAAAACATCACAAGAATGTTCCTTTGGTGGTACTCTTTCAAAATTGTTCAAAGATTTAAATTCCATTGAGAACTTTGGTTGCTGCGGCATCAGAAAGTGAGAAAAATACCCAAATTTTAAAATCATTTTCCTCCATAATCTACTTGTGCGATTGCAAGATAATTTGGTAGAAATGTTTCTTAAGTGACCCTCTAAATAAACTGTTGAAGCCATATTGATTTCGTTGAAAAACAGGGCAGCAAGGCGGCATCAGGAAAGGTGCAAAATGACGAAAACTTTATAATTCCATTCTTATTAAAGTTCTTGTTAGATTTCAAGATATAAATGGTCTTAACTGATAAGCTGTTTCTTGAGAAGTGTCCACTCCTTTCAGTTTCATTTGCACTCCCTGATCAAATTTTCCAGATATTTGCAGTTAAATATTAGCTACTAATTTACTATCAATTAGGTGATAGATTTAGGGCCATCTTGGCCCTCTTGTTAAAGTTAACAAGAATAAAATAGGTGTTTGTTTAAATATTCCAAATATTGGCAAAAAAGTTCTGCATGTGGTTAGAAATGTCTTATTTTTATCACCAGCAGATGACTTCAATAAAAATCTAGGCATCAATATAGAAAATCCATAAATGAAAGTTCTATCGTGGAATAGAGTAAACAATAAAAAATACGTCCGCAAGTGGAAAGGGGTTAAAGAACTATCAATGTATTCATTTCAAATAGCACTTCTCCTTCCTGAAATCTGATGATGGAACGACTTTTGAAATCTAAGCCTGATACAGATGACATTACCCATGCAGCAGATGACTTTTAGAAATATCACATATTTCATTTATCACAGGAATATTTCCTCAGTCTATTAGAAAGCATTAAAAATATCATACTTAGTAAACAGTCATCTTTTTTCCCCCATGCAGATGCAGTTTGATGCATGTGCAGCTGAAGCCTTTGTTTAAAGGATTACAACTTTATTCAATATAAGTATTTTCATATGCATAGGTAATCCACAAACTAACCTTGATACTTTCAGGGTCGTCTACTGTAGATTCTTTGTATATACGAAAAGGTTAAAACAAAGCCCATTTAAGCACGTTTTGTGTATTTCTCACAGATCCTGAATATTTACAAAGAGAGAACCAGCGCCTGAAGATGATCATAAAGTGTGTGAAATGTGAGATACGGGATGCCAACATTCTATTTATACCATGTAATCACCACAAGATGTGCGAGGAATGTGCAGAATATACCCTTCTTTGTCCAGCTTGCGGTCGCGATATTGATACAAAAGTGAAAACATACATGTCTTAAATAATTAAAGGATTAATCTTGTTAACACTCTGAGGGCCGCATTTTTAACTTAAAGTGTTTGTTTTGATTCAAAGTTAAGTTCATGTCGGGTGAAATACTAGGTAAAAAGGCCAAATTAAAGGAAAATCTTGTCAACACTCTGGAAGTCACATGTTTAGATCACCTAGAGCCAAAGGCTGAAGGTGAGCTATTCTGATCACTTTTTGTCCGTCGTCTCTCTTAACTTTTATGTTTAAACATCATCTCCTCCTAAACCACAGGTCCAATTTCATCCAAACTTCACAGGAATGTTCCTTTTGTGGCCCTCTTTCAAAATTGTTCAAAGATTAAATTCCATTGAGGACTTTGGTTGCTGCTGCATCAGTAAGGGAGCAAACTGTCCAAACTTTAAAAATCTTCTCCTCTGAATCTGCATGTCAGATTCCAATATAATTTGGTAGAAATGTTCCTTGGGTGACCCTCTACATATATTGTTCAAGGCATACTGTTTGGTTTAAAAACATGGCATTCAGGAGGCATCAGAAAAGGGGCAAAATGACAAAATTAGGAAATTCATTTTTTGGCCGGATTGTTCTAGCAATTCAGGTCTATAGATTGGCGATGACTGTCCATCCATATGTACGTCCGTCTGTCCGTCAACATTTTGGTTAAAGTTTCAGGTTATGGCAAAATCTCAGCGCTGGAAAGGGTTACAAACTTGAAACTTTGCCTGAAGGTAACCAGTAACAAGTTATATTGATTTCTATGGTTACTTTGACCTTGGTTTGTCGATTTTCTAGTTCAAATTGCCGACAATCCGGCCTTAACGTCTTCAGCGGTTTCTTGTTTATATACTGTTGTTAGATTGAATAAGAATCTTACTTCAGTGATCCTCTACTTAATTTGTTCAAGCCGTATTGATTGGTTACAAAATCATAGCAACCTCGCGTCATCACAAAAGGGGTAAATTGAACTTTTAGCTACAAATGACAACTCCTACCATTCCACTTGACCAATTTCAACGTTACTTCACAGGAATGTTCCTTTGATGGTCTTCTTTCAAAATTGTTCAAAGACTTACATTCTGTGTAGAACTTTTGTTGCTGCAGCATCAGAAATTGAGAAAAATACCCAAACTTTAAAAACCTACATCTCCATAATCCTTTTGTCAGATTCCAAGATAATTCGGCAGAAATGTTCTTTGGGTGTCTCTCTACAAAAACGGTTCGAACCATATTGATTTCGTTGACAAACAGGGCAGCAAAGTGGCATCAGGAAAGGTGCAAAATGACAAAACTTTATAATTCCATTCTTATTAAAGTTCTTGTTAGATTTCAAGATACAAATGGCTTTTACTGATAAACTATTTCTTTAACTGATTGTCCACTCCTTGCAGTTTAATTTGAGTTCCTGATCAAATTTTCACAGATATTTGCAGTTAAATATTTGCTTTTAATTAACTATCATTCAGGTGATCGATTTAGTGCCATCTTGGCCCTCTTGTTAAATTGAGCAGGTTGTAACTTTGTCAGAATTAATGTCTTGATGATATCTAGGCCTAGTCCGAATATAGGTCCTGTCTGGTCAAACACTTGGTCACTAGGCAAAATTTGAGAAATATCTTGTCAACACTCTAGGGATCACAATTATTTGCTTCGGCAGCTTGTACCTTTTTCAGTATATGGGTCATGATGGGCTTAAAGCTCGGATACAAAGCAAAATTGAAGGAAAACCTTGTGTAATACCTGTCATACTACATTCCTTACTTACAAAGGGAAGCCTTTGCTACCAGTTCAAGTGTCTTTGGTATGATACTTTAAAAATGGTAGTTATAGGTGCCCTCATTGACGCCCAGGGTTCCGGGGTTAGCATCGATGGCCAGTAGAACTTGTAACTTAACCAGGAAACGCCATGATCTAACTGACAAATTGTTGAAAGCGACGTTAAACAATCAGTTATTAGAATGACATGTCGAGGTATCAAACCCTGCAATCCCGCTTCCGAGTCTGTTTTAATGCCGTTATACTTACTTAGCATTATTCCTAGCGTTTCTGTTTTGATTTAGGCAACCCTTTGTTAAAAACTTAGGACATGTTGAGACGCTCCTTTCATGTTTTTGCTGCTTCCTTCTGACTTGAATTATAAACATTCAGTGTGAAGAATCTATGTTAAAAATGTACGTAACTGAAGAAAATATATGTTTATAAATGAACTATGATAATGGTTACATTATATTAAGGATTCTCTTCAGTATACAAGTAACAGATTTCTTGCAACTAGTAGCCTTAAAAATTACACGTGGTCATCTTCCAATGTATTAAGATAAAAGTGACATATTACGCCTGATTGGCCCCCATGAACTGATTCAAAGTTTTGATAATACAAGTAAAGGCAAAAATTATCATATGTACTGAACTAATTGTATTTTCCATCTATAATCATACACATATAAATGTATTATCGATATAATTATTATCATAATTGTCTTTATCACGTGTTTAAAGCCTTTTGGGGATGAAAGATGTATATGTCTACTCTAACCTTTTATATACTCAGCAGTGGTTTTCAAATAAAGCATAAACTCTAGATTAACTATACCTTGTGCATACTCAACATTGGTTCATATATGCATTAACAGCATACATGTTTGCTCTGTCTTGATAAACTCTACCATTGTGTATGCTCATCATTGGTTTACCGCCTCATGACGGCGAGCATTAAGTTTGAGGTTATGATACATGTATTTGCGATTGTCCATTGTATCTTACAAAAAGCGTCCCCAGCCATCCAGAACGGTACTGCGTATTCCAAACAGAGGGATCTCTCCACAGCGTCTGGAAAAGCATCTAGTAAACCTGCTGCCAGATCTAAAAATAAAAATCGAAAAGGATTAACATACTCTTACTATATTTTTAGCTCACCAGAGCACGAAGTGCTCAAGGTGTGATTTTGTGATCGCCTTTTGTCCTTTTGTTCGTCGTCAACATTTGCATGTTAACACTCTAGAGGCAGCATTTTGCATCCAATCTTCACGAAATCTTCACGAAAGTTGATCAGAACATATATCTCTATCAAATCTAGGTCAAGTTCGAAACTGGGTTATATCCGGTCAAAAAGTAGGTCACTAGGCCAAATTTAAGGAAAATCTTGTTAAAACTCTTGAAGCCGTATTTTAAACTTGAGCATATTGAAACTTTGTCAGAAAGTGTGTATTCAGGATATCTAGGCCAAGTTCGAATATGGGTCTTGTCCGGTCAATTTGGTCACTAGGCCAAATATATGGAAAATCTTGTTAACACTTGAAATCGCATTTTGAACTTGAGCATGTTGAATCTTTATCAGAAAGTTTGTCCTGATAATAGCTAGGCCAAGTTCGAATGTGGGTCATGTACGGTCAAAAACTAGGTCACTAGGCCACAATTTAGGAAAATCTTGTAAACACTCTGGAAGCCACATGTTTGGCTTGAGCATGTTGAAGCTTTGTCAGAGTGTTTGTCTTAGTAATATCTAGGCCAAGTTCGAATATAGGTCATGTCGGGTCAAAAACTTTTGACTTGATCAGCTTGAAATTTCTGTCAGAAAGTTTGTCTTGATTATATTGCCATTGGCGCTGAATTAGTTAAGTCTCGAATAGCCCATCTTTAGGTGAGCGATTCCAGGGTCTCATGGCCCTCTTGTCTAGTTTTAAAAATATCAGCAACTTTAATTGAAGGTTTGAGCTGTAGTTATGTTTTTAGCTCACCTGTCACGTAGTGACAAGGTGAGCTTTTGTGATCGTCCGTCCACAATTTCTTGTGAACACGATAGTCTTCATTTATTATCCGATGTTTACCAAACTTATTCAGTAGCTAGATATATTTCCTTTCGAAAACCAGCCAGATCCATCCATGCATGACGCGATTATGGCCCTTTAAAATTGGCAAACTTTCGATAATTGACCTTGTGAACAATAAAGTCATCATTTATTATCCGATGTTTACCAAACTTATACAGTAGCTAGATATACATGAGATATACATGAGAGCTCGGTCCCTTTTGAAAACCAGCCAGATCCGTCATGCATGACTGAATTATGGCCCTTTAGAATTGGCAAAATTATTATAATTGACTTCGTGAACACGATAATGTCCTTTACATTGGCAATATTGACACATTGTTGGAAGATGCAGATATTGAAACAGAACTTTTACCTTTACATTCGCTCCTGGAGAAGGTCAACGACCTCTCAGTATTTTTCAAGATAAAGATTCAGAATGTTCCTTAAGTGACCCACTATCAGATTCCTTCCAGCCATGTTGATTAGCCGAAAAAACATGGCCGCCAGGGCGCGAGGTTATTTGCTAAATATTCCAAGGGTGACCCTTTCGGCTGATTTTCAAATATTTTTGTAGAAATATTCCTAGGGTGACCCTCTATCGGATTCCTTCAAGCCATGTTGATTGGTCGAAAATTATGGCCGCCAGGGGGCGGGGCTTATATGACTAAAGTGAAAAAACATAAAACCAGGTTATATTTGTGTACAATGTTAGATATTATAAGCAGATAATCAATTGCCTAGGGTAGCTGCGTATCTGATAGAGTATTACTCAATGTGTACATATATATACTATACAGATACTTAGAAATGAAAAAGATATTCTCGTACAGGTATTAGAATTTTTTTTATAATTTTATAGCGATAAATAATGTTCATAGGACAATATCATTTGCCCGGATGTTATAACATGATAAAATATCTTTCGTAACAGATAAATTTGTGTACGTTACGATACATATTTGGGTCATAGATCGTATGGTATTTTATGCCGCTTTCAACATTTGCTCAGTTAATATACCACTTCTCAATGTATCATGACACCAGCCATTCAGTCGTTATGCTTACCTCACAACCCTGAGTACCAATGATTGCAGCCATTACTACCATTCTTAGATATGACCCGACCGAGGATCGAACCTGCAACCTCACAGAGTGAGGCGAAGGCTCTACCATAGCACCTCTGAGGCGGTTCGGGTCATGGAAGCAACATACAAACATTTATATACTTTTATCAAAAAATAGCGTCAGTTAAGATAAATGACTTCGTTGTTATACAATGTATTGTACGTTGAACGTTAATTACGATAATTAATATATTCCTGATTGTACTCGCTAATAATGTATGCATGAATATCACACGGGATATAACTCCGGCGTCAGAAATCACTGGTAAATAAACTGTATTAGCCCTACCGGGATAAAAGGTACAACTTTTAGATCACCTAGAGCCAAAGGCTCAAGGTGAGCTATTCTGATTACTTTTTGTCCGTCGTCTGTCGTCCGTCGTTAACATTTAGACATTTCGATCATCTCCTTCTTAACCACATGACCAATTTCAACCAAACTTCCCAGGAATGTTCCTTTGATGGACCTCTTTCAAAATTGTTCAAAGATTTAAATTCCATCGAGAACTTTGGTTGCTGCGGCATCAGAAAAAGGGAAAATTGCCAAATCTTCGTCGTCCGTCCGTTCGTTCACATTTTCCTACAAACGACTTCTCCTACACCAATTAACCAAATTCAAAATAATTTTACAGGAATGTTCCTTGGGTGGATCTCTTTCAAACTTGTTCAAGGAATTCTATTCCATGCAGAACTTTGGCTGCCACGGCAACACAAAAGGGGAAATTAACCAAAACTTAAAAAATCTTCTTGTCTGAAAGTAGAAGGCCCATGTCATGTAGCATCATCTAGTGAACCTCTACCAAGATTGTTCAAATTATAGCCCTGGGGTCAAAAATGACCCCTCCCCGGGGGTCACTCGTTTAACATAGACTCATATAGGGGAAATACATAAAGATTATTATTGTCTAAAAGTAGAAGGGCCATGACTTTGATATTTGGTATGTAGCATCATCTAGTGAACCTCTACCAAGATAGCCCTTGGGCCAAAAATGCCACTTCTCCGGGGGTCACTTTAAAAGTAGAGGGCCCAGGCCTTTGATATTTGGTATGTAGCATCATCTAGTGGACCTCTATCTTAATTGTTCAAATGTTAGCCCTGAGGTCAAAGTTTACCCCTCCCCGGGGGTCACTTGTTCTCCATAGACTCATATAGAAAAACCCGGTGTCACTTGTTTTTCATAGACTCATATAGGGGAAAGAACACTGAAAACTTTTTAAGTTTGATTAAATCAGGTGAGCAATATAGGACCATCATGGTCATCTTGTCCTTATATGTGCATTGTTAAAACTTTAAAAATCTTCTTGTCCAAAAGCATTAGCCCAAAATTATTTTGCAGAAATGTTCCTTGGGGCACCCTTTACCAAGATTGTTCAAATATTTCCGATCCGTTAAAAAAACATGGCCGCCATGGGGCGAAGCTTGTTTTCCTTATACATGTATGTGCATTGTTAAAACTTTAAAAATCTTCTTGTCCAAAAGTACTGGCCCGATATGAAAATGATTTTGCACAAATGTTCCTTGGGACACCCTCTACCAAGATTGTTCAAATATGTCCGATCCATTGAAAATTATGGCCTCGAGGTTTACTGCGGTATCATAAAGGGGGCAAAATGTCCAAACTTTAAAAATCTTCTCCTCTGAATCTGCATGTCATATTCCAATATAGTCTAGTAGAAATGTTCCTTGGGTGACCTTCTACAAAGATTGTTCAAGGCATACTGTTTGGTTGTAAAACATGGCATTCAGGAGGCATCAGAAAAGGGGCAAAATGACAAAATTTGGAAATTCCATGTTTAAGCTCGACTTTTGAAAAAACGAGAGCTATTGTCATGACCCTTGCCTCCTCCCCGGCGGCGTGGTTGTCCGGTTACGGTTTTTGTGCAGCTCGGCTTTTTTCTGTTTTCTCCCTATCAGTCGAGCGTCTGTGCCGTACGCGGTGCTCTTGTTTAATTTTTTGTCTGATATTAAGGAAATTAAATAGGAATCTTACTTCAGTTCTTGCTTGATATAAATAAAATTGAATAGGAATCTTACTTCTGTGATCCTCTACTTAATTTGTTCAAGCCGTAGTAATTGGTTACACAATCATAGCAACCTCGCGTCACCACAAAAGGGGTAAATTTAACTGTAAGCTACAAATGACAACTCCTATCCTTCCACTAGACCAATTTCAACGTTACTTCACAGGAATGTTCCTTTGATGGTCCCTTTTCAAAACTGTTCAGACTTACATTATGTGTAGAACTTTTGTTGCTGCGGCATCAGAAATTGAGAAAAATACCCAAACTTTAAAACCTACATCTCCATAATCCATATGTCAGATTCCAAGATAATTTGGCAGAAATGTTGACTCTCTACAAAAACTGTTCAAGCCATATTGATTTCGTTGACAAACAGGGCAGCAAATAATTCCATTCTTATTAAAGTTCTTGTTAGATTTCAAGATACAAATGGCTTTTGCTGATAAACTATTTCTTTAACTGAGTGTCCATTCCTTGCAGTTTGATTTGAACTCCTGATAAGATTTTCCTAGATATTTGCAGTTAAATATTTGCTTCTAATTTACTATCATTCAGGAGATCGATTTAGGGCCATCTTGGCCCTATTGTTTTGATTAGCAGACAAGAAACAGTCTATACATTTCACTATTTAAGACATTTATGCAATAACGTTTTATGCGAACTACACACATCATGACGTGTCTTTTAATTTAGAAAAGAAAGTTCAGTAATGTGGAGTAACTACTAAAAAGAGAAAAATACTTTATTTAAGGAGAACTCGACGTGATTTTGTCCCGATTTTGACACATTACATGTATTTATAGTCTGCTGCCAGTCTCAAAGGTAGGCGCATTATTACTCAATTGTCTTCGTAAATAACAAAGAAACAACATAAATGCGAGTAAAAAATAAAGAAACTGCAAATAGTTAAAACATCGGATTATTCATTTCATTTTAGATGTGTCATAACTTAGTGTTTTTAAACAAACGCAATTTTAATATGTTCAAGACATTTAAATTTGTTTTTTTCTAATAATAACTCGTCCTCCCATGTCATTTCCGAAAGGCTATTAAAAATATAAGTCGCGGGCTTCTGCCTGGCGACTAATAATTACTGAAAAATGTTCAAAATGAATGTGGTAAATGCAAATCATGATCGCTCATTATGAGCAATTTCTCCTTTTGCCACAATGATTTCAATGATGTTTAACCTGCCAGACTTTGAAATCATCAAGTAAAAAACATAGATAATATCTATAAATAATAGTAAGATAATTGAAACTAGTTGAAACTGTTGTGGCTCATTATGAGCAATTTCACCTTTTGCCACAATGATTTCAATGATGTTTAACCTGACAGACTTTGAAATCATCAAGTACAAAACATAGATAATCTCTATAAATGATAGTAAGATAATTAAAAAGAGTTGAAATTGTTGTGGCTCATTATGAGCAATTTCACCTTTTGCCACAATGATTACAAAAGTCGTCTGCTGCAGAGGCTCAGAAATAGTATATCCTCGTATGTGGGAAACGGTTAAAACCGTAAATGGAGAAAATTAAACACATTATGAGCAATTTCACCTTTTGCCACAATGATTTCAAAGTCGTCTGTTGCAGAGGCTCATAAAGGGTATATACTTGTATTTGGGAAAGGGTTAAAACCGTAACTGGAGAAAATTAATCTCATTGTGAGCAATTTAACCTTTTGCCACAATGATTTCAAAAGTCGTCTGCTGCCGAGGCTCAGAAAGGGTATATACTCGTATGTGGGAAAGGGATAAAACCGTAAATGGGGAAAATTAAGCTTATTATGAGCAATTTCACCTTTTGGCACAATGATTTCAAAAGTCGTATGTTGCAGAGGGACAGTAAGGGTATATACTCGTATGTGGGAAAGGGTTCAAACCGTTAATTGAGAAAATTAAACGCATTATGAACAATTTCACCTTTTGCCACAATGATTTTAAAAATCGTCTGTTGCAGAAGCTCTGTAAGGGTATATTTCTGGTAAAGGGTTAATACCGTTAATGGAGAAAATTAAGGCAATACGTATTTGGTCATAACCTGATTCAGTGTTAATTTAAATAGTTATTGGAAAGAGTTTCCTGTGGAGATATTAAGACCCAAAACGTTGAATGGGTATAAAAATATGAAAGGTAAAGGTGTTAGAAATTTACAACACGAGTATACTTCAAAAACACTACTTTTTTATATTGTTTCATCAAAATGTCGAACGCGCATGCGTCCATTTTTCGTTCCCGGTTCAAGAAATTACATCACATAGAAAAGCGAATGAAGCAGATAAGGAAAAGAGCAGATAACCAAAGTATATGATATGCTTGCTTGAATAATAAGTGTCTATAGCGTCTTCTGGAGTACTGCGTAATATATAGGATGAAAGGAACCAGACTACATTTAGCACGCCTTTTTTTGGGTTCCCGGTTTTTGAGACGTACTGAAATAATAAAGAATACGAGACAGGTAACCAAATTAGTAAAATGGTTCTCTATTTTAATGTTTAGACTAGATACAGTATGAATTTCGCTTAACTACAAATGTAAATATATTAAATTAATATACCGGCCTTTGTCTTTTTTTAAATTTGTAAACCTCACACATGTATATAGAGTGTAAAAGGGATGTTTTAAAAGTAATTTACCTTAAATTAATATACTTAGTAAAGACAAAGAGAAATCCCGATATGAGGTCACACTGACAGGTCTAAAAATCTCCTTGTGCTAAATTTCAAAGCATTCCTACAACTATTAACATTCGCGTGCAGAACGGAAAAGAGTCGCGTGACAATGCAGCTGCGGATTTAGCGGGGGGGGGGGGGGGCATAGGGCCCGTGTCCCCCTCCCCATCCCCGACGTTTCCAGCTCCACTATTTATTTATTTTGCTTTTTGTATAT
>JASEVX010001463.1:2500-16098 GCA_031761405.1 Serripes groenlandicus
GCATAAAACTTTGCTGATTTAGCCAAAAAAAAAAGATTTGGGTGGTATAGATTTTTTTTATTTTCTTTGATAATTACTACTTAATTGACCTAATATTTGCTTTTGTGATTTCATTTTATAGCATATTTTGTAAATAATTAGAAAAAACATGTACTTAAGTACAGGTTTTTTTGTCTTAAAGAGCTTTTGAGTGGAATATATCAAAAGTCAATTTTGTGTCAGCTGCACATATTGAAGCATTCTAGGGTACTTTTGGGGTGGGATTCAGTCATATTGCTTGAAAAATGATGAGACTGGGTGCCTGGAGTGTAATTTAGGCTCATGGAGGTATCCAGCCATTAGATAATATACTTTTTGAGATTTTTCCACAAAAAATGATGTTTTTTAAGCTATTTAAAATTTTCTTTGATTGGTTAATTGCCTAAAACAGGCAAAACCTTAAAGTTTAGTCATTTCTTCAAACATGGGGCATAGTAAAACCTAAAAATGTTATGTGTTTATGCTTATTTTGTCTTGGAGACCTGTATGATGCGCAAGTGCAGAAAACTTGCCGGACTCAAGTCGCGAAATCTAGGTTTGGGTTGCATAGGAAATTTGAAATTTCTTTGAAAATAATTGTCTAATTTTGTGTTGTCTGAAAAAATGTTTGGATACAGTCAAACTGGTTGAAAATTATGATACTCAGGTTGCCTAAAATGTCTAAAAAGGGCCATAAATCTAAAGTTTGATCATCTCTATGAACATTTGACACAGTATAACCAAATATGTGATGTTTTTTCTTATTTTTCCTTTGCAAAAACCTATGTATTGCGCGAAAGCATAAAACTTTGCTGATTTAGCTGAAAAAACTAAATTTGGGTGGTATAGATTTTTTTTATTTTCTTTGATAATTACTACTTAATTGACCTAATATTTGCTTCTGTGATTTCATTTTATAGCATATTTTGTAAATAATTAGAAAAAACATATACTTAAGTACAGGTTTTTTTGTCTTAAAAAGCTTTTGAGTGGAATATATCAAAAGTCAATTTTGTGTCAGCTGCACATATTGAAGCATTCTAGGGTACTTTTGGGGTGGGATTCAGTCATATTGCTTGAAAAATGATGAGACTGGGTGCCTGGAGTGTAATTTAGGCTCATGGAGGTATCCAGCCATTAGATAATAGCCTTTTTGACATTTTTCAACAAAAAATGATGTTTTTCAAGCTATTTAAAATTTACTTTGATTGGTTATTGCCTAAAACAGGCAAAACCTTAAAGTTTAGTCATTTCTTTAAACATGGGGCATAGTAAAACCTAAAAATGTTATGTGTTTATGCTTCTTTTGTCTTGGAGACCTGTATGATGCGCAAGTGCAGAAAACTTGCCGGACTCAAGTCGCGAAACCTAGGTTTGGATTGCATAGGAAATTTGAAATTTCTTTGAAAATAATTGTCTAATTGTCCTTATATTTGCTATTTTGCTTTCATTTTATATCATTCTCTGTAAATTTAATCCAAAACCAGATCTCTGAGGGCTAAGAAAGTGTCTAAAGGAGCTTCAGAGTACAAGAAAATGACAGGTCAATTTTGTGTTGTCTGCAAAAATGTTTGGATACAGTCAAACTGGTTGAAAATGATGATACTGGTTGCCTAAAATGTCTGAAAAGGGGCATAAATCTAAAGTTTGATCATCTCTATGAACATTTGACACAGTATAACCAAATATGTGATGTTTTTTCTTATTTTTCTTTGCAAAAACCTATGTATTGCGCGAAAGCATAAAACTTTGCTGATTTAGCCAAAAAAAAAAGATTTGGGTGGTATAGATTTTTTTTATTTTCTTTGATAATTACTACTTAATTGACCTAATATTTGCTTTTGTGATTTCATTTTATAGCATTTTTTGTAAATAATTAGAAAAAACATGTACTTAAGTACAGGTTTTTTTTGTCTTAAAGAGCTTTTGAGTGGAATATATCAAAAGTCAATTTTTTGTCAGCTGCACATATTGAAGCATTCTAGGGTACTTTTGGGGTGGGATTCAGTCAAATTGCTTGAAAAATGATGAGACTGGGTGCCTGGAGTGTAATTTAGGCTCATGGAGGTATCCAGCCATTAGATAATATACTTTTTGAGATTTTTCCACAAAAAATGATGTTTTTTAAGCTATTTAAAATTTTCTTTGATTGGTTAATTGCCTAAAACAGGCAAAACCTTAAAGTTTAGTCATTTCTTCAAACATGGGGCATAGTAAAACCTAAAAATGTTATGTGTTTATGCTTATTTTGTCTTGGAGACCTGTATGATGCGCAAGTGCAGAAAACTTGCCGGACTCAAGTCGCGAAACCTAGGTTTGGGTTGCATAGGAAATTTGAAATTTCTTTGAAAATAATTGTCTAATTGTCCTTATATTTGCTATTTTGCTTTCATTTTATATCATTCTCTGTAAATTTAATCCAAAACCAGATCTCTGAGAGCTAAGAAAGTGTCTAAAGGAGCTTCAGAGTACAAAAAAATGACAGGTCAATTTTGTGTTGTCTGCAAAAATGTTTGGATACAGTCAAACTGGTTGAAAATGATGATACTGGTTGCCTAAAATGTCTGAAAAGGGGCATAAATCTAAAGTTTGATCATCTCTATGAACATTTGACACAGTATAACCAAATATGTGATGTTTTTTCTTATTTTCCTTTGCAAAAACCTATGTATTGCGCGAAAGCATAAAACTTTGCTGATTTAGCCAAAAAAAAAAGATTTGGGTGGTATAGATTTTTATGCCCCCACGGAATCTCCGGGCATATAGTTTTTGGCCTGTCTGTTGGTCTGTCTGTTGGTCTGTCTGTCTGTCTGCACAAAAAAAACTTTAACCTTGGCCATTACTTTTGAACCATAACAGGTACGGCTACCATATTTCACATGTGTATTCCTTGTGACATGACCTTTCTGTCAGTACCAACATTTTTGACCTTGCGACCTTGACCTTTGAACTAGAGGTTGCCATTCTCGAAAAAAACTTTAACCTTGGCCATTACTTTTGAACCATAACAGATACGGCTACCATATTTCACATGTGTATTCCTTGTGACATGACCTTTCTGTCAGTACCAACATTTTTGACCTTGCGACCTTGACCTTTGACCTAGATGTTGCCATACTCAAAAAAAACTTTAACCTTGGCCATTTCTTTTGAACCATAACAGGTACGGTTACCATATTTCACATGTGTATTCCTTGTGACATGAACTTTCTGTCAGTACCAACATTTTTGACCTTGCGACCTTGACCTTTGACCTAGATGTTGCCATTCTCGAAAAAAACTTTAACCTTGGCCATTACTTTTGAACCATAACAGATACGGCTACCATATTTCACATGTGTATTCCTTGTGACATGACCTTTCTGTCAGTACCAACATTTTTTACCTTGCGACCTTGACCTTGACCTAGATGTTGCCATTCTCGAAAAAAACTTTAACCTTGGCCATTTCTTTTGAACCATAACAGGTATGGCTACCATATTTCACATGTGTATTCCTTGTGACATGACCTTTCTGTCAGTACCTTGCGACCTTGACCTTGACCTAGATGTTGCCATTCTCGAAAAAAACTTTAACCTTGGCCATTACTTTTGAACCATAACAGGTATGGCTACCATATTTCACATGTCAGTACCAACATTTTTGACCTTGCGACCTTGACCTTTGACCTAGATGTTGCCATTCTCGAAAAAAACTTTAACCTTGGCCATTACTTTTGAACCATAACAGATACGGCTACCATATTTCACATGTGTATTCCTTGTGACATGACCTTTCTGTCAGTACCAACATTTTTGACCTTGCGACCTTTACCTTTGACCTAGATGTTGCCATTCTCAATTTTTTTTTTTACCTTCCCCAATACTTTTGAACAATAACAGGTAATGCTACCATATTTCACATGTGTATACCTTGCGACCTTGACCTTTGACCTAGATGTTGCCATTGGGGGGCATCAGTGTTTCACAAACACATCTAGTTTTTATTTTCTTTGATAATTACTACTTAATTGACCTAATATTTGCTTTTGTGATTTCATTTTATAGCATATTTTGTAAATAATTAGAAAAAACATGTACTTAAGTACAGGTTTTTTTGTCTTAAAGAGCTTTTGAGTGGAATATATCAAAAGTCAATTTTGTGTCAGCTGCACATATTGAAGCATTCTAGGGTACTTTTGGGGTGGGATTCAGTCATATTGCTTGAAAAATGATGAGACTGGGTGCCTGGAGTGTAATTTAGGCTCATGGAGGTATCCAGCCATTAGATAATATACTTTTTGAGATTTTTCCACAAAAAATGATGTTTTTTAAGCTATTTAAAATTTTCTTTGATTGGTTAATTGCCTAAAACAGGCAAAACCTTAAAGTTTAGTCATTTCTTCAAACATGGGGCATAGTAAAACCTAAAAATGTTATGTGTTTATGCTTATTTTGTCTTGGAGACCTGTATGATGCGCAAGTGCAGAAAACTTGCCGGACTCAAGTCGCGAAACCTAGCTTTGGGTTGCATAGGAAATTTGAAATTTCTTTGAAAATAATTGTCTAATTGTCCTTGTATTTGCTATTTTGCTTTCATTTTATATCATTCTCTGTAAATTTACACAAAAGCCAGATCTCTGAGGGCAAAGAAAGTGTCTAAAGGTGCTTCAGAGTCAATAAAAAATGACAGGTCAATTTTGTGTCGTCTGCAAAAAATGTTTGGATTCAGTCAAACTGTTTGAAAATGATGATACTGGTTGTCTAAAATGTCTGAAAATAGTGCATAAATCTAAAACAATATTTTACTTTAACAAGCAATGTTAGTTCAAGATATAATCATGGAGCGGGGGTAATATAACATCAATAGTTGAATGCATTTGTCTCATGTGTGCACTTTTAAAAATATGTTAACAACTCATCTGATTTTTCTCTTTTTTGGGGGTAAAATTCATACAAAACGGCGAATAAGGAAAATTCTAATGAACATCGAAATATTCTGAGATTCTAAGTCAGTGCTGGTAAGGGTGATTAAAAGCTCTTTTCAATTTGTTTCAATTAAATTCCTCATATAGTTTGTGTGGGGATTTTTTCTTATATGGTTCCCGTTCAAAATAGATAAGGTAGTGCTTTTTTAAGTGAAGGGGTAATAGAAAGTGTTTTTCTCAAAGGGAGATAATCACGTATAAACACTGACACTTCATTCAGTGTGCCATGCCCGTTACATCCCTTGTTTATTTGCAATAGGACAGCTTGCTTATATTGATCATGTTATCTAAATCTTTTTCAACTTTTTTCAAGAATTATGGTGTACATTTGTACTTTTATGTTTCAAAAGGCGTCTGCTGCAGATTTGATGCACGCGAGAAAGATTTCGGGCAACTGAATCTTTAAAGAAACAAATATTCATAAAATATACTTGCCGTATTCTCTTTTTCATGGCTATAAACTGTTATTTTGAATTTCCCCAAATCACCGTAGGGCTATTGTCCGTGTTACCTGAACCAAGGACGTAGATAAGAGGGATAAGCAACTCCACCTGTACACCTGTTATCCAATTGTCCAATTTTTCACATTTTGTAGCAGATAAAACTTTGAAGTCACATTTGGCACATAAACAAAACATACATATTCTGAAAGCTTAATATTTCAACTAATGTTAGGGATACAATGAACAACTGGAATTTCTTTGTATTTTGAACAATGACTGGTTTAAAAGACACAGATATTGGGATTTCTGAATTATATTATTATTTTCCAAAAAATAACAGACTGACATTTTTCATAAGGATAACATATTATCAAAACCTGTAGTATATATTAAAATATTTTTATCTACTGCAATAGAAGAATGTTTAACCTTCTAGAAAGTATCTTTGTTATTTTCATATCTTGAATAGTTTTTTGAGCTTTACTTGCTACAAATGTTAGCACGGGTAATATTCTAGTATATAATTCAGTCACTTATCCCTCTTATCTACGTCCCTGCCTGAACGTCGCATAATAAATACATGTATAACAATGTCAGTTTATTATAGTGTTTCACGCCGCTTACAATCTGCCAGTTAATCCTTACATCAGCGAGTCAGCCATAAATACTACACAATTCTGAGCGCCAAGGAAGGGAAAGCCATAAATACTACACAACCCTGACGCCAAGGAAGGGAAAGCCATTACTACCATTTTTAAAGTCTTAAGAATGACCCGACCGGGGATTGAATACACGACTTCTCGAATACACGAGGTGGACGTTCTTCCTCTGCACAATCTATACGGAACAAATAAATGTATTCGGAAATGCTAAAGGTGGATTTATTTATAAAACATGATCTTTCAACACGGATATATACATGTTTATACATGATGTATGAACCGGGTATGACAATGTGGGGTCTTATAACGAGATAGTTAATCTCATTAAAACCAGACCTAAACTTCGCTCGCTCGTATATACATCTGATGATGAAGGTCGTCTCAGAATGGCCTTTTGAGTACCTTACCAAATCATGCGGTATAAAACAGGTAAGATAAACCATATAAATAACGATATGGAAAGATAAAAAGATTTCATTTGCCTTATACAAATACACGTATCTCATGATTAACATACATTTACGTAAACACATTTATACGAGAACATCAAATAGAAATCCAAAATGATAGAGAAGCGGTGCTTGACGAGTGCTCCGATTGATTAACAAGGGCGTTTGGTGTATCGTGCGATTTCAATGGACATAAAATCCGAGCACGTGCTCACCAGTGTTTAAGTGTATAAGGTCAATTCGAGACGAACCTTAATGCGGTGTAGTCAGATCCATTATACGTACTTCGAAGTATTTTGGTTTGAATGTTAATGAGATTTAGGGATACTATAAATGTTAATTGACATATCTGACGAGATACTATAAATGTTAATTGGCATATATCTAACGGAACTACACTTCTAGTTTTTGCCATAAGATGCATCTAGGACTACATTACAATAATTCTTTTAGCGACGAATTGTATGCTCTTCTAATATAGATATAATATGTGTTTTAGAATATTTTGATAACTGAAAATCAAACAATGCTGATTTCAGGTGAGACGGCTCCTTACGAGCTGACTCGAGCAGACTACCCTGAATCTGTATCATTTGCAAAGGAAACCTAAGTATTGCCCTTGGCGCTGAACGAGTTCAGACGAATAGTGAATGCTCGGGTGATATTGTGTGAATGAATAGGCGCGTCTGATTATTCACTGTACGTGAATGCATTAAGGCCCCAACTCGTTAGACGCCGCTCATACTTCAAGTAATGCTTCATATTGTAAACTTACATAGACAGCTTATCTCTGCACATGTCGATTCTAAAATAAAAGCTTATTTAATGTACAAATATTACTAACTGAAGCAAATTAATCGCTGTGGTTTTTGGCCTGGGGCTGTGGCCCCTGGTCATAGTAGTAAAACCATTTATTTCGGAGTTGGCAGCCTGCTAATTGCTGTTAACACCAAACAACGCATTTAAGGGTGAGACTGCGCGAGAAAAGTAGTTCAAAATGGTTTCAACAAAACTTCGCGAAGTCGAACGGATAAATGCAGGGGTGGATTTACCGGGGGCCCGTAGGGCACGTGCGAATAAAGATTAACGGTAAACAAAGAAGTCGCATGAAAATTACCCATCATATGTCGATGTAATTTATTTAATTAATTGTAATATTCCCGTCAGCTGATATTACACTAAACTAAAGTCGGTAAACTTTATAAGGGAAGACCTGTCACCAGACAATGCACTCCAGGTGTAAATCGAGTGCTGGAGGAATAAATGGGGTGGTGTATCACCTTTATCCTACCGACCAGTCAACGATTGACGAGTTAATTAAGGAGGTCAAGCGATCCGAATGTCCACACAATTCGTTGAATAGCGATTTTTGGTGACAAGTTGCGAGTTCGAAGAAAGAATTTCAACTATTGGCCTCGTGAAGTCCGACTGAAGATCATCAATGGCGAAGAAAATGCTTACAGGAATGTCGCTTATGTCTGCACATAGAGATATGGATATCAACCTTTATGTTTTCAAAAGTCTTCTGCTGCAGATTTATATTGTTATCAAAAGCATATTTATGATTTTTAAACGTAGCTTACCTAGTATCACTTAAACCCCAGTCACACCTTGCGATAGGTTTGCGAGTAGTTTACGGCGGATTTCTAGGCATTTTTGGCCGGAATCCTTCGGGACTCCTCGCAGGCATCGAACAACTTTTAACTCGGACTTAAAACCTCATCGCACATTAATCGGCTGATGCCTGGCCGATGTTCGGCCGGGCATCACACATATCGGGTAAGCGATTGGCACACTTTTGGACTACCCAGACAGTCCAGACGCCGCTCAGAGCCCGGCCGGAAATCAGGTAGACATTTACCGGCGACAGGCCGGCGTCTGTCCGACCACCCATTGTGGCTCGGAGGTTATGAAACCGGCTCATCGCATCATTCATCAGATCATCCAGTCGCGCTCTTCACAGAAAGTAACAAGTTAACACACAGTTTATCACAAAAGTATCAGAATAACAGTAATACAAGATGCCCTAGAAAAGATGAGATGACTGAAGGAGAATGAGAGTGCAGAATCCACAAGAGAGGGGTGCGGTAGTGAAGCGAACGAGACCATGCCTCTCCTCTTCAGCTGCCAATGCACCAATAACTAAGTTGTAGCGGTAGAGTGCAAACGCCAACCTCTCAGCCGGGCGACCTGATCGCGATGTACAGGTGCCCGCAAACGCTGTGAAGGTATCAACGGCATTCTCGTAAGAATGTTTGTCTTAATATAAGTTACGTTCGAATATTGGTCCTGTTGGTCACTAGGCCAAATTGAAGGGAAATCTTGTTAACAATCTAGAGGCCGCATTTTTTGCCACAATTTTAAAAATTTGATCAGAATGTTTATCTTAAAGATATCTAGGCCAAGTTTCGAATACGGGTCATGCCGGATTAAATACTAGGTCACTAGGCCAAATTGAAGGAAAATCTTGTTAATACTCCGGAGGCCGCATTTATTGCTTCAGCAGCTTGAAACTTTGTCAGAATGTTTGTATTGTTGAATCTAGTCCATTTTCGAATATGGGTCATATCAGGTAAAAACGAGTAGGTTACTAAGCCAAATGAAGTAAAATCTTGATAACACTCTGGAGTTTGCATTTTGAATCTTTGTCAGAATAATTGTCTTATTTCTACTTGATGGAAATTGATTTAACTTTGACATATTTCTCAATATAATAAGGCAGAAACTTCAAAATATTCTGCCTAAACCTGCTGTCAAATTTTCCTTTGATTCTTCATGTCTCTTAAATGTGTATACTTGTGAGCTCTTGCACTCAGGTAAGCGATATAGTGCCAACAAGGTCCTCCTGTTTTCAAATTGGCAGTTTTATAATATTTACTACTTTTGATATGATAATTGTTATTTCCTTTCACATTTTCCCTACTTCTCCAACCTTCCTGCAGAACCCAGGCCGTCAACACTTTCAGTGCTTTGATTTTTGCTGAGTTTTGGGCCATGTGTTGAGGCTTCGAAAAGGTGAGATAAAAACTGTCCCTGTTAAAAGGCCACACATCCTTTAATGTACAGATTATAGTACGAACTGCATACTATTACGATGCTTAAATTACACTACAGACCGTTATCGACTTTATGAAAACGTGTTGAAAGCGGCATAATACAGCATTATTTTACCCACTCAGCCCAGAACTACTTTGTAACCTCCTGTATGGTACAATTATATGTATTGACGACATGGTTGAATTCATACTCGCAATGTATTACCTTGTCCTTTTACAAATACGCTTTATAACTTCCTATATTTTACACATATAATTTATTTTAGTGCAAACGTGGCGAGATGTGCGGGTCGGAACATATATACTGATGTGAATGTAAGCTCATTTTAAATGGTTTCGTTTTGCTTCTTTTTTTTTAAATAATCTATATAATTTATGGAGGTTTTTACGTCGGTTTTTAGAAAAAAAGCCCACGTATGCATATAAATCAAGATACTCAGTTAAACAGTTCACATATTTCATCTGTGTAAAGTAATGGTTACACTATCTAACATATTTGGTTTACTTCTAACACAAGTTGTTTATTTGTTTTGTTTGGGTTTTACACCGTTTTCAACATTTGTTCAGTTATATCACGGCGGCAGTTCACGTTTATCATAATCCATGAGTAGAAATAACAGTAAAAGGAAATGTGCTTTGTCCAAGGGCAGTCCACCGCGTCTCAGGATCAAACCCTTGACGCTCGTTTAGAAATCCCCGGCACTAACCACTCACATTCCTCTTACACAAGTTTTCCACATCGGTTCTTCATATTTAATTTATATCATGACTGTGGGGTTAAATGCAAACGCATTTTGACGCCTCTAGAGCCGTATGTCGACTTTTGAAAATATTGTGGCAAATGGAGGAATTTTCATACACTCTGTTGTATGAGGAACTGGGTTAATAACTAATAGCTAATAACAGGACTAATTAGCTCGTATCAGGTTACTGAAGTAACACACTACTGAAGCGGACTTGTGAATTAACTATTTGACGAAATATTGCATAATTCAGGTGAACGATCTATGGCCATCATGCCTTCTTGTTTGTTTTGTTTTCTGTATGTCCAGTCCGGGGGTCGATCACGCTACCTCCCGCACCCCCAGGCGAATAATTTACATTACATATATCTAAAAATACTGAAATGAAAAGGCAGTGGTTGTATTTTGACATTAGTTCAACCCTTTACTCCACTTTACGCGATTGTACAACATGTATCATTCTACACGACATGAAAACACCTTTTTCCGACAGTGTTGGACTAATCCCAGTGTTTACAAGTGTATTCAATTAATAAAAGGTTACTATGTTACATTTCGATGCAGATAGAAGAGTAAGAGCATGACCTTGTCTGAGCACACAACAAACAATGCCCGAATGTCAAAATGTATAAGAAGAGTGATATGAAAAGTTCACGTTATACTCTCTCTAATTCCAATTTAAATCTTATTTTTTCAATCAATAATAAGAAAATGGTGGTTAAATATACCTGTATATTACTGAATAAATTCGTGTATCTAGTATGTACTTTAAAATAAGTTGGTGGAAAGCTATTATTATCGCTTCTTTGGGCTAATGGAACATTTAATTGAATATCTTGGTTAAAAGGAGATGCGACTGATTTGACTTATACACCTTAATGGAATACAGAAACACTTATACCAATTGATGTTGTTAAATGTGTCAGTGCCGTATTATGTGTGAGAAGTAAATATTAATCTATTGTGTTAGTCACGTAGACTTGTTGAACTTTATTATTAATTAGTTTTACAACGCATCGCGCGAACAGTACTAAGATACATACGAAAAGGAGCCAAAGATAAAAGGAGAATGTTACACTTACGGTACCCTAGAATAGTTATAGAGGCCAACCTGTGTTAAAAGACCACACAACGGGAACAGAATAATCTGGTCTTTGTTCACAGGTGGTCTTTTAATTACAGGATCATTTATGCAGAAAATTAGTAATTGGGAAATTTAAAGTGTGGTTGCTATAGACAGGGAATTTAACACTGGTTTGACTATATTTGTAAAAATTGGATAATACAGCATTCGAATATGCCCATGATCGTGAATATATATATATCTTGATCAAAAACCAATGTGTACTGTTTCACATGCACGCCTCATTTCATCGTCAATACTCGTGGGAGTGTATAGTCTGGAGTTCCCTTCCCCTGTCTACTGTATGTTATATGAGAACTAAGGTAACCAGACTTATACCCGTGGGAGTGAGGAATCTCTGAGCCCCAAATTCAGTTTGTAAAGTGACAGGGTGGTGAGTTATTTGTATTTACACAACTCCTTACTTTATCTAATCTTTCAGTCCCAATGGTTTGGACCTATATGTGATGTTTTATCTTTCGTAACATTGGCAACGCTCAACAACCTTGTATTTTAGGACAGGAACCGCAGATTAAATCTTAACCACGTCCCGCCGAGCCCCCGCTAGCCCAGTCGTTAGCAACGCGGATTGTCAATCCAGGAGTCGGTGAGTTCGAGTCGCATTAAACTCGACCATAGGAACTTTGTGATCAGAGAAGATCAAGATCAGCATGTAATTAAGATCCTGCTCTGATCCCCCCATTGTGTCGTATTTAAGCTCTCTGAAATCCTCGATAATCATATCTTACATCTTCTGCTTATAAAAATACAAACAAAGTTAACTATTGCACATTTCCAAATCAACCTGGAGTATTCAGGTTGAATATTATAAATGAAGGTAACATATGTGCTGAATTGCAACAACTCAAATCATCTAAAATATGTGATACGTTTTTATAACGATATATCTGCGCATTAACCTTTCCCTTATATAGAGGCTTTCTGACGCCTCTGCAGGAGACGGCCTTTTTGAAACATATGTTGACAAAAGAAAGAAATTTGCAATTTCTCCTTCTTGCCACAATGTTTTCCACCTTTAGTCATAGGTTATTCCATTCAAGTATAGAGAATTTCTTTTTTTTGAGAAAATATGTTCAAAGTCGTCTACTGCAACATTGTCGATATGAGGGAAAGGGTTAATATTGTTTTCATCGATATAGTTACTATTATTCAAATAAGTATATAAAGCTTTTTTGACTTATTGTCGATCAGTGCAGATTGGTATAAAACAGAATAGATTTACAGGTTCATCCTATTCTCCCTCGGTTCGGAAATGTCATTTGGTATCACATTGTGTGACCATATTTCACCCTTCTGTATGTTTTGTCTGGAGCATGTACATGGGAGATAGATTTTTTGGACTTTTGTGAACCTTATAGATCCAGATCAGCCTGGTACATCCGCCAAGGCTGAATCAAGATCTAGACGGTTCAGCATATTACTTACACAAGCTTGATTACAGGTTCTGTTATTTCTATTTGCCTCCTCACCTCTGATCTATGTGAGAACGTGGAGTAGTCAGTGGGCTTTCGAAAGAATGGTGTGTGTAAGTACCTGGTGTGGGAAAGACAGGAAAACATGGGTAGGGTGCACTGACACGCACGAGATGATAGACCAAAAGCTGTTGAAAGCGGCGTTAGAACTCCCAAACAAACAAACAAGACAAACAAACAGGTTTCTTGATAACACCTTTCTCCCACATACAACAAATCTGCAGCAGACAACTTTGAAATAATAAAGAAACTATCATTTCTAATTAAGTTGAAAATATTTGTTGCAAAAGGAGAAATTGTTCATTATGTGCAATTTCAGCCTTTTTGCCACAATGTTTTTCAAAACTCGTTTGCTGCAGATGGGCGTTAGAAAGCGTATGTAATGTGGGAAAGGGTTCAAAATTGTGAATAGTGTAGAATCTAATAAGACTGCGCAGAGTGAATATTGATGACCTGAACCTACACTGTTTCAGAAATGTCAACGTATACCTTTCTATCTCAATATATACGAAAGGGTAGACTTTCAAGGTGTATGTATCCTCGTGTCATTTCAGATGAAAAATTGCGACATGTTTACATACATACTTTTTTTGCTATAGCTTGTTTTAGACACCAACCTCTTTAGACCGTGTTTTACTAAAGCAA
>JASEVX010001464.1:0-16083 GCA_031761405.1 Serripes groenlandicus
ATTCCAGACTTTAAAACCAAAATATCTAAATGAATTTAACATATAATTTATTTTAGGTTTGTAGGTGAATGCTAAATTGTTATTGGATTGTGAGCGTAGAGTGTGATATTTATTTTCCGGAAATATTAAAATGTCAACGTTTCGTGTATGAGTCAATTCATTTGATCTGTTATGTATGTAGTGTATAACATAGCACCGTCTGAGACTCATGCTAATACACATATTTCCTTATTCAAGCGAAAACTCTGTAGGTTCCATTAAATACAGGGCTCGTCTAATGTGGATCCATTGTCGTTTCCCAAAGACAATAGTCTAATCCTATAGAAAGACAGTTCCGGCCACGCTACAAGACCGACAGAATATGTCGTTGTGGTTCTTACGTATCAATTATGCAATTTGTCATTTGCAGAACGGATTTTATAGACAAAGACCTAACCAAATAATCGTACAGCTTTAACTCTTTCAGCGCCAAAGGCAATATTGAGCTTTTTGCAAACAATACAGATTCAGGTGAGTAAGCTCGTAACGAGCTGTCTCACCTGAAATCTGCATTGTTTGGCTGTGAGTTATAAAAAATATTCCAGAAATCCTATAACATGAAAATAGAATCGTCCGGAATCGAACATGGAAGAGTCTACTTTAAACAATTTCGGCGCTGAAAGAGTTAATTTTCTGATGCATCCGCTATCTTAAACGTCATCAGCAGATTCAGCCGACAATATATCCGAATTAGCTGTGGGGTGTAACATATACGGGCCTGACCTACGGGATTTGGCGACCACTGATATCCCAGACCATCCAGCACCGCCGCACAGTTTGATCAGGGTCTACTCTGTTATCATAAAATCATTTAAACAATCAATACGTGTCTTGGGAAACAAACGATATGGTCAACAATAATTTACCAACAGGTCTAAATCATCAATAAATGTTAAAACTGCGAAGGTCATTTTCCGTGCGGCGTCTGTCATGTTCAGACTGTTTTGCGCATTGTCTCGCTTTCACAACTACTACCTGCTCTGGTTCTACTTGTTAATTGTTTGGTGTTTTACGCCGCTTTCAACAATTGTTCAGTTATTCCACGGCGTGTCCTGGATAAGTTACCAGTTACCAGTACTCCTGGTCCGTTTATCCTGACACCAGCCAGTCCCTGCAAACCATAATCGTCAAAGAGGGCAGCCATTACTACCATTTTTTCAAAGTATTTGGTATGACCCGACCGGGGATCGAACCGACAACCTCCAGCACCCCGGCGCGAACGCCCTACCACTACACCACCGATGGGTTTGGTTCTACACGTAATGTGTTGGATATCTATAAATTATATATTTCCTTCAAATATCTGATTGCATGTAAGTACCCTACTTGTTGCACTCAGTGTCTCTATATGGCATTATATATATAAAAAAAAAACATGTGTGGTTTTTTTCAAAATTTTCTCATACGAAAATATTATATGGACGTTATAGAGAGACTCTTTGTAGTAACAAGGACTTGTGTTTTGGGTGTTCGGACGGGTGTGGTTAAATGTGACGGAGTTAAATGATTAACCGAAAGCAGCTGATATATCATAACTATCGAAATTGATTGATTTAGATCGATTTCAATGAAACTGAATCATCATAATAAAATGATGAGATGAAATCTTCAATGTTGAGCAATTTCTCTTTTTTTATTTCATATGTAGGAACGTAGATAAAATATACCTGGTTAGAGGTTATAAGGGAATTTGATAAAATAGTAAAGGGTTTCAAGACATCTGCGATTCGTCGTGTTCATCGTAACAGTTAACGTTAATTAACGCTTTTAATTGCAGTCAACGACTATCTTACAGGGTTAATTTGAAAAACCTGTTCTCTATTACTTTGTTTCCGCTTTGCACTATAAGAGAAATTTCAAAATGCTTAACGTCGAAACTATGATAACTTTTAACCCTTTTCCTCATATGACAATTCTGCAGCAGACGACTTTGAACATATTTTGTCAAAAAGTAGAAAATCTCTATAATTGTGGGGGGAAATCTGAATACTCCACCTTGTCTGAACCTCTGCCCCTATGCTGCGGTGATCAAAATAAACCATCTCAATGCGACGTTATTTTATTACTCGTAACATAATCTGTTAATTAACCCTTTCCCTCATACGATAATTCTGCAGCAGACGACTTTGAACATATTTTGTCAAAAGATAGAACATCTCTTGATGACCTATGACTAAAAGTGGAAAACATTGTGGCAAAAGGAGAAATTGCTCGTTTTGAGCAATTTCTTCTTTTGTCACTATGTTTTCAAAAAAGCCGTCTGCTGCAGAGGCCTCAGAAAGCGTCTCTATGAGGGAAATGCTTAACGTCGAAACTATGACAACACACATTCGTAAAATATGTTGTTTAACCTTTCTTGCAAACAGACGGGTTTTTTTTTCAGACGTCTCTGCAGCAGACAACTCTTAACCCTTTCCCTCATATGACAATTCTGCAGCAGACGACTTTGAACATATTTTGTCAAAAGATAGAAAATCTCTATAATTGAATGGATGACCTATGACTAAAAGTGGAAAACATTGTGACAAAAGGAGAAATTGCTCGTTTTGAGCAATTTCTTCTTTTGTCACTATGTTTTCAAAAAGTCGTCTGCTGCAGAAAGCGTCTATATTAGGGAGATGCTTAACGTCGAAACTATGACAACACACTTTCGTAAAATATGTTGTTTAACACTTTCTGGCATACAGACGTGGTTTTTTTTTTTCAGACGTCTCTGCAGTAGCCAACTCATAACAAATATTGTGGCAACTTGCGAAATTGCTCATGATGAGCAATTTCTCCGTTTGCCACAGTATTTTCAACTCTTTTCGATAATTAAACATTCATTTATTGAAGTTTGCCGTATTTTAACCTGGTGTTTCGAAGTCGTCTGCTGCAGAATTGGCATGTTTAGGAAAGGGTAAGGAATACCCATGTGACTGTCTGAGAATGTAAGAGCCGCGTCTGACGATTTGGGGTCTTATTGATTTTCCATTATATACTCGTAAACTAGTGAAAACCTAATAGATTGTTTAACGCCGTTTTTCAACAAGAATTTGTTCAGTCATATCAGGATGGCCAATTCACCTACTCATAAGTTTCCTTGTTTTCTCACACAGTACTCCACACAACATACTTTCCAAGCAACTGGCTGCTTTTTCAACATTGATTGTTAGTCAAATTGGTGATGAACGAATGACGCTTGTCACAGTGACTTTTTGTCAAACGTCGGAAAGAATGTTGGCCGAGCTGGGGTTCGAACTCTCAAAAACTTATAGGGCTACAGTTCTAGTTCGGTTTGTCAAAAGCTGCACCTTAGACTAACTAACAGTCGAGTCCCGGTAGCTCAGTCGGTAAAGACGCGGGCTGTCAATCCAGGGGTTGTGAGTTCGAATCCCGGCTCGACCAACTTTCTGTCCGATGTTTGACAAAAGTCATTGCGTCATTCGTCTTCCACCAATGGGCTAAGTCTATGTGGAAAAGCAGCCAGTTTCTTGGGAAGATTGTTGTGTGGAGTACTGGTGTGAGAAAAACCAGGAAACACATGAGTAGGTGATATGGCCGCCGTGATATGACTGAGAAATTGTTAAAAACGGCGTTATCCCCCAATCAATCATTAGACTAACTAACCTGTAAATGGACAGCATAGACTCTGGTAAGATTGTCTGGATGCACGTGCACGTCTGAGTCTTCACTAAACGTGTACATGTATATGCATTATGACCCCCCAGATCGCTAAAACGAGGCTCGATTATTTCTACAAACAAAAATCTGAAGCAGATCACTTTGAAAATATCAAAGGAGAAATATGAAAACTCTGTATAAAAAAAGAGTGTGACAAAGGGAAGGAGAGATTTATTGCAAATGCGTCGAAACATGTCTAGAGTGTGATAAAAGGAAGAGAGATATGTTGCAAATATGCTGAAAAATGTCTAGAGTGTGACAAAAGGAAGAGATATCTGTTGCAAATGCGTCGAAACATGTCTAGAGTGTGACAGAAGGAGGAGAGATTTGTTGAAAATGCGTCGAAACATGTCTAGAGTGTGACAAAAGGAGGAGAGATTTGTTGCAAATGCGTCAAAACATGACTAGAGTGTAACAAAGGGAGAAGAGATTTGTTGCAAATGCGTCGAAACATGACTAGAGTGTGACAAAAGGAGGGGAGATTTGTTGCAAATGCATCGAAACATGTCTAGAGTGTGACAAAAGGAGAAGAGATTTGTTGCAAATGCGTCGAAACATGTCTAGAGTGTGACAAAAGGAGGGGAGATTTGTTGCAAATGCATCGAAACATGTCTAGAGTGTGACAAAAGGAGGAGAGAATTGTTGCAAATGCGTCGAAACGTGTCTAGAGTGTGACAAAAGGAGGAGAGAATTGTTGCAAATGCGTCGAAACGTGTCTAGAGTGTGACAAAGGGAGGAGACATTTATGGCAATTGCGTCGAAACATGTCTAGAGTGTGACAAAAGGAGGAGAGAATTGTTGCAAATGCGTCGAAACGTGTCTAGAGTGTGACAAAGGGAGGAGACATTTATGGCAATTGCGTAGAAACATGACTAGAGTGTGACAAAAGGAGGAGAGATTTGATGCAAATGCGTCAACACATGTCTAGAGTGTGACAAAAGGGGTGGAGATTTGTTGCAAATGCGTCAAAACATGTCTAGAGTGTGACAAAAGGAGGAGACATTTGTTGCAAATGCGTCAACACATGTCTTGAGTGTGACAAAAGGGGTGGAGATTTGTTGCAAATGCGTCAAAACATGTCTAGAGTGTGACAAAAGGGGTGGAGATTTATTGCAAATGCGTCAAAACATGTCTAGAGTGTGACAAAAGGGGTGGAGATTTGTTGCAAATGCGTCAAAACATGTCTAGAGTGTGACAAAAGGAGGAGACATTTGTTGCAAATGCGTCAACACATGTCTAGAGTGTGACAAAAGGGGTGGAGATTTGTTGCAAATGCGTCAAAACATGTCTAGAGTGTGACAAAAGGAGGAGAGATTTGTTGCAAATGCGTCGAAACATGTCTGAATGTATGAAAAGGTTAAAATGTAATTAAGAGTCCGTGGAATTTTAAAGCAGATACAATTGCATGGTTTTTTTTAAGATCTTCGGCATTATTTCAACATGCTAAAACTAAAAACCAATAAACCGCAGTAACAAACAAACAACGGCGGGGGAAATCAACAAAAAAGCAACATCAATTATGTTTGCAAAACAATGCATGGATTGTAAATTCCTCGTTCAGTTTGGAGAGCTAGGTTACCCATTACCTAATATTGCTTTATAAGACAGACGACCAGTAAATCTGGCTATATGACTAAAATTTCATTTTTTATTTTGTTTATTTGTGTCGCATCAGTTGGGGTAAACAGGAACTCAGTTTCATCTACGTTTTGGCATGAAAGAACATAGTCTGACATAGTATTTCGGATTTAAACATACATGCTTTAACATGAAGCAAATTGTTAACAAACGTCATCTTTAAACACGAAATAAATTGATCTCCACAAACCACCGTTGGAAAAGTGAAATGTACTCACTGTGTAGATTTTATTTTTCTTATCGCTGACCTTTAGGAAAATTAGGCCGGGTGTTCTTTCATTATGCCAAGCCCCGGTAGCTCAGTCGATAGCGACGCGGGCTGTCAATCCATGGCTTGTGAGCTCGAATCCCGGCTCGGCAAACTTTCTTTCCGAGGATTGACACAAGTCAATGCGACATGCGTCATTCGTCTTCCACCAATGGGCTAAGTCTATGTGGAAAAGCAGCCAGTTGCTTGGGCAGATTGTTGTGTGGAGTACTGGTGTGAGAAAACCAGGAAATGCATGAGTAGGTGAGCTGGCCGCCGTGATATAACTGAGAAATTGTTAAAAACGGCGTTAAACCCCAATCAATCAATCTTTGCGAAAACGGCGCGAGTACTGGTTAAGTCTCCAGGAAGCAGACATCGAGCATGATTAATATAAGCTTATAGCTTGTTTCGCATTCGATGTGAAATAAACTAGAAATATCACTGAAGGTGATGAATACCCCCAGCTGGTGCCTGACAATATACATATGTATGAGAAATTCAAGGGGCCACAACTCATTTAAAAATAATTCCAGTGCAACACGCCGACAATGTGCACAACTAGGCTTGGTATCAATCATTCTTGTGAAGTTATATTGAATTCTGATTAAGGGTTGCTGAGAAATAGTGTTCACAAGAAATGTCCACAGACCGACAAACCGACAAACCGACAAGCGTGACTCCTATATAGCCCCCATATACTACGTATCTGGAGGTATAATAAGTTTAAACTTAACAAATAATGCATATGTGTGGTTTTTTTATTTTTTTTATTATTATTCTGATTCCATTTTCAAAATATTTGATGTGAATCGATCAGACATCGGTCCTTGTCTTCCACTTTCACAATGGAGCTCTCGGCAATGATACTACCAAGTCAGTTCCTAAATACTTATCGCTATACGAGACTTTAACCAATTACTTCACACAGACGACAGTTGACACCTGTCATTAAACATTACTTTTGAAAACATTGCAAGAAGAGGTGTACCAACAATTTCACCTATTATTGCAATATTTTCAACTCTTTGTCAAAATAAATCTTTCAGTTTTCTAGATTGTTAAAATTGTTCTTCGTCTGATGATTATAAAGCAGACGACCTTTGAAAAGTCATTTGAAGTAATGGGGTAAACAACATATAAAAATCATGCTTTAAATCGATTATAAATAGTATTTGCAAACAATGCAGACCTAAGTTGAGCATGCACGGTCCTGCAGTTTTATCTTGGTCTCTAATTTTCGCTGCTCATCCGTCAATATAAGAAGTTTATAAACATACATGTATAACAAAGGACTAGATAAAAAGGAGTAAACTTGTCTTATTCAACAATATCTTTCTTTTGACAACATTAAACCCTATGTTGTGGGTGCTCAAAAGAATCGTCTCACTGAGTTGATTCTTTTGAGTACCCACAACATAGAGTTTGGTGGTGAAATAAGGATTTGAGGATGTGAAATACTCATCTAATCTAGAGCTCTGCATGTCAAAACTTTTCAAAAACAGGGATATAAATTGTACTGTTGTGGGAATTCCGCGGATAATGGTGTACGTTGTAGTTGAGACAGAATAGGATTGTCAGTTATTAATAGAAAGAGCTATTGCAACATTTTCTCACACAATAGCAATTGCACTTTTAAAGCATTCTAGATAAGTGATTCTCTTCGAGAAAATCAACATTATGGACTCTGCGTAATGTATCGACCTAGATCAGCCGGCACAGTCCGCGCAGGCTAATCCGGGCCGACACATTCCGTCACAGTGGGGGTAGAGATATAGAGTAATGATTCCTGAAAACAGAAATTCCACAGGAGGCGAAAAGTGACTGTCCGGGTAAGCCTGCGCGGCATGAGTCCTTAATTGCTTGTGGAACGACTCATATTATATAGATTATACATAACATTATGAATTTTAATCAAAACGAATACATAGGGGCATAATGATCTTGGTGTATAGTGTTTGAGAATGTTTTTTTTTAACCCTGTCCCTCATACAGACTCTTTCTGACGCCCCTGCAGCATAGGGCTGTTTGAAAACACGGCGACAAAAGAAGAAATTGCTCAAAACGAGCAATTTCTCCATTTGTCACCAATGTTTTCAACTCTTATACAATTATTGTACTTTCGTTGAAAGGGAGTTTCCAATTTGTTTCGGGTATGTTTTGAAGTTCGTCTGCTGCAGAGTTGTCGTATGTGGGAAAGGGTTAAGTCAAATACACTGTAGCAGGAGTTCTAAAACGTCTTACTAAGTAGAAATGCAATACATGTATCCTTATATAGGAGTGCACGGAGAAATTCAGCATTTTGCCGGCTAAAATCGATTTTCTAGAAGGATACAAAAACCAAGAGCAAACATCAGCTACACAATATTGCTAAATAAAAGAGAAGAATCTTTGAAACGCAGACAACGAAATTTAACTGTTCAATTTACAGTTACAACATGTCAACAAAACTTAATTTTTAATCAATGTCGTGACCTTTAAGTGGTCCTCAAAATGGTATGAACTGTCATAATGCTTCTATCAGTGAATGTTTGTACTTACAAACGGCAGCAAACATATCTATAAAATGTAGGTTTTTTCACAGTATCTGTAGTTTTATTGGTGGGTTCGCCAGCGTTAACGAACGTAACAAGTCACAGAACGGGCTGCTAAATGTCTAGAATGTGTGTTGCATCGCTAAATGTCTAGAATGTGTGTTGCATCGCTAAATGTCTATAATGTGTGTTGCATCGCTAAATGTCTAGAATGTGTGTTGCATCGCTAAATGTCTAGAATGTGTGTTGCATCGCTAAATGTATAGAATGTGTGTTGCATCGCTTAATGTCTAGAATGTGTGATGCATCGATAAATTTATAGAACGTGTGTTGCATCGCTAAATGTATAGAATGCGTGTTGCATCACTAAATGTCTAGAATGTGTGTTGCATCGATAAATGTCTAGGATGTGTGATGCATCAATAAATTTATAGAATGTGTGTTGCATCGCTAAATGTATAGAATGTGTGTTGCATCGCTTAATGTCTAAAATGTGTGTTGCATCGATAAATGTCTAGAATGTGTGTTGCATTGCTAAATCTCTAGAATGAGTGTTGCATCACTAAATGTATAGAATGTGTGTTGCATCGCTACATGTCTAATATGTCTGTTGCATCGCTAAATGTCTAGCATGTGTGTTGCACTGTTAAATGTCTAGAATGTGTGTTGCACTTTTAAATGTTTAGAATGCGTGTTGCATCGCTAAATGTATAGAATGTGTGTTGCATTGCTAAATGTCTAGAATGAGTGTTGCATCACTAAATGTCTAGAATGTGTGTTGCATCGATAAATGTCTAGGATGTGTGATGCATCAATAAATTTATAGAATGTGTGTTGCATCGCTAAATGTATAGAATGTGTGTTGCATCGCTTAATGTCTAAAATGTGTGTTGCATCGATAAATGTCTAGAATGTGTGTTGCATTGCTAAATCTCTAGAATGAGTGTTGCATCACTCAATGTATAGAATGTGTGTTGCATCGCTACATGTCTAAGATGTATGTTGCATCGCTAAATGCCTAGCATGTGTGTTGCACTGTTAAATGTCTAGAATGTGTGTTGCACTTTTAAATGTTTAGAATGTATGTTCCACTGCTTACTGTCTAGACTTTGTTGTGCAGTTTTTTTGTTTTGTCGTCCAGAACCAGAGGATCCTTTCCTAGGGAACGGTGCTTTCTGTTTTGTTATGCCCTTTTCCAAATACTAAATATCTACAAAAAGACGACTTTGGATTACACATAAACTAAATGTTTGTTAATTCTGTATGAATAAAAGTACATTCATTGAATGTAGTTGACAGCATAAAAGCAATTTATCCTTTCCCGCATGTCCGCAACAGACTCGTTTAAATGCGTCTGTATATGGGCGTAGATTAAGAACCGAACCGCATTCATGTAATCTCATCCAAGAGCACAGTTTGCTTAACCCATTACTTCACACAAACGATATTTGACACCTGCCGTTGAACATGACTTTTGAAAATATTGAAATAAAAGGTGAAATTGCTCAAAACGAGCAATTTCACCTTTTATTGTAATATTTTCAACTCTTTGTTAATATAAACTTTTGTGGGTTTTTTAGATTTATATTGAAACTGTTCGTTTAATGAATATAAAGCAGACGATCTTTGAAAGGTCATGTGAAGTTAATGGGTTAAGAAGATTATTAGAACATTCCGTGGCTGATTAGCAAGCCAGTTCTTAGCCAGATCAAACCGTGCGGAACGGGAGCAATGTCACACTGAATTGACAAATATAAATTACTGTTGTACGTTGTGGTTGAGACAGAATAGGATTGTCAAAAATGAGTAGAAGGAGCTATTGCAACATTTTCACACAAAAGAGCTATTGCCACATGTTTACACAAAAGAGCTATTGCCACATGTAAACACAAAAGAGCTATTGCCACATGTTCACACAAAGAGCTATTGCCACATGTTCACACAAAAGAGCTATTGCCACATGTTCACACAAAAAAGCTATTGCCACATTTTCACACAAAAGAGCTATTGCCACATGTTCACACAAAATAGCTATTGCCACATGTAAACACAAAAGAGCTATTGCCACATGTTCACACACAAGAGCTATTGCCACATGTTCACACAAAAGAGCTATTGCCACATGTTCACACAAAAGAGCTATTGCCACATGTTCACACAAAAGAGCTATTGCCACATTTTCACACAAAAGAGCTATTGCACTTTTAAAGCATTCTAGATGAGTGATTCTCTTTGTTATGAGCCGTTCCTTGAGTAAATCAACATTATGGACTCTGCGTAATGTATCGACCCAGATCAGCCTGCGCAATCCGCGCAGGCTAATCCGGGCCGACACATTCCGTCACAGGGGGGGGGGGGGGGGGATAGAGGTATAGAGTAATGATTCCTGAAAACAGAAAATCAACTGATTATGGACTCTGCGTAATGTATCGACCCAGATCAGCCTGCGCAGTGAGCATTGTCACACTGAATTGACAGATCTTTTCGATACTGAATGAACCATTGGGGCTCGGCGAACACGAAGTTATATAACGCGTGACATTCATTAATGATGATGTCTCTTCCAGACTGTTAGAATGACAACATAAATTGAAATTAATAGAGATGAGATTGTGCATGAAATAACTAATAAATACGGACCCATTAGGTCATGGTTGCCTGCCTAAATAAAATATTGCCAATCAATATATCAAGGATCGAACTCATGGCCACTAGGTTGTTATCCCATGTCGATATAAACAGACCTAGCCGAGCTCAACCATTTGCAAGCATACATTTAATCATTTCCAACTTGCAGTCCGCATTTCAACGCATATGCAGCAGACTTCTTTTGTTAAACAATGGTGCAATCAGAGATATAATTCATGATGGTTAAATTCTCCTTTTTGCTACACTGTTTTTAACTCTATTAAGTAATTTTACTTTCAGTAAGTGACTGTTTTTATCGTAACCAAGAGTTCTCTCTAAGAAGTCTGCTACAGATGTAATGTAAGTAATAAAGGGTTTAATTGTTAATGTACAATTCGATATGTAAAAAGGTACCACCTACCTAGCTAATCTCGAAATACGCCCCAAAAAAAGAATCACAAATCGGTCAACTTTATCTTCGCTTCCCTATTGCAAAATCAACACTGTCGTACGTGTAGTTTGTAATCGGTACAACTAGATCACACAGCAAACAAAACAGCGACTTGCTTCAACGCAACGCAGTATACGATACAAGAATCACACAACTATACGTGCTACAAGTATCCACTCTGCATCAATTTTCTATCGCCAGACCAATAATAGTGCATCCGCGCAGCTCTGTACAAGTCTCCCCCAATATCGCCTTGTCCCCGGCTCTAATAAGATCAACGTGCCATGCACACATGAGCAGAAGGCTAACTCTACGAAAACCAACCAATGATTGGTTGATTGCTTGGGGTTTAACGCCGTTTTTAACAATTTATCAGTTATATCACGGCGGCCAGTTCACCTACTCATGCATTTCCTGGTTTTCTCACACCAGTAGGCCTACTCCACACAACAATCTTCCCAAGCATCAGGCTGCTTTTCCACATAGACTTAGCCCATTGGTGGAAGACGAATGACGCATGTCGCATTGATTTTTGTCAATCGTCGGAAAGAAAGTTGGCCGAGCCGGGATTCGAACTCACAACCCCTGGATTGACAGTCCGCGTCGCTACCGACTGAGCTACCGGGGCTCGGCGAAAATCAACCAAAGAGTATACTGTATTTGCGGCCAATGAAGATTCAGATCAATCTATGCAACTGCACAGTTTGGCTTGACTCTGCACTTTTCGCTTTGTAGTTGTAGATTGTTTATAGAAACTTCGAACACTGATTGTTCCTATAAAAGTAGATAACATGGTTGTACAAGACAATCTTTATCGACACTTTTAAGGATATAAGCTAGCCTATGGTAAATTTCCCAGTGTTACGGCTTAATTGCGTCCCTAGGGCTTGGACACAGCAAAACCGTCAATATTGAAGTTATAGCAGTGTTCAGTTCAACATTAGGGCTGCAGTACAAAGATACAGGTATAAAACACAACTTGCCATTCACATTTAACATTACAACGTCCTAATTTATGACAAAGAACCTTTAACCCTTTCCTCATACGACAATTCTGCAGCAGACGACTTTGAACATATCTTGTCAAAAAATGGAAAATCTCTATAATTGAATGGATAACCTATGACTAAAAGTGGTAAACATTGTGGCATTTAGTCACTATGTTTTTAAAAATCCGTCTGCTGCAGAGGCATCAGAAAGCTCCTATATAAGGGAAAGGGTTAACAAACTCTCTACTTCTCACAATAATATCTGCCTAGCAATTTCTTCTTTTGTCACTATGTTTTCAAAGAGCCGTCTGCTGCAGAGGCGTCAGAAAAGGCGTCTATATGAGGGAAAGGGTTAACTTGGAGGTACTATGACCTCTAACTGCAAATAGCCTCCTCCCGATATTGTGATTTGTTCCTGTCTCTAGTTTCAGAAACATTGGCTCTGTAGTTAGAAAGAAATATGTATGAAACACAACTTGCCATATAACTTTGTGTTAACCTAAATCCGTTAAAGCGACTGAAATCCAGATGGCACGAAAAAAAAAAAAAAAAAAACTTGAGTCGTTTTCAATTGTCCCGATGAAGGGGTTTCCTATTTAAAAAATACTTACCCCGTTACTGACAGGGTAGAATTTGCGATGGAAAAAGTATCGAAAACAAGAAAATCTCACCGATTTTAGGGGTATGTAATATGTCAGTTATCATATTTTAATGCCACAAATACAAACACTTAATTTCTTAAAATTTGATTTATTTTTTTTCGACAGTTGGGTATCTGGGGTTCAGTCGCTTTAAGGCATACATGACCTAGATCTTGGCGGTAGAACGGATACAACGCCGGGTAGACAAGTTTCAACTCTTCTAAATTGATTTTTTTTTTCTTCTATATTTTGCAGGAAAACATTTGGAGCGATTTCTCGTGCCTGCTATGAAGTCATAGGTCAACGGTTGAAGAAGGGGCAAAGATTAGATGATAGTATATATTACAGTTTAATATTAATTGGAAAACATGGGTGTAGCGTTTGGCATCTCGTACCAAAGGTCCCGGGTTCAATACCCGTGATGAGCGGGTTCTGCCTTTGGGGGTTTCCCCCATACATACAGCGCGAGTAATGCTTTAGTCTCCAGATAGCAGACATCGAGCGTGATTAATATAAGCTGAAAGCTTTTTTTGCAATCTAGTTAAAATAAATAGGATGAAATTCGATAGAAATTAAACGTCAATTTATTTCGTTGCACATTACAAGTCTGGTGTATGCTTTCGAGTCTCTTTTTGCACCAAGCTTCATTTTGCAATTGTATCACTAATTGTACATAACATTGCCATAACTGCTGACAGACATTTCCCTAATACGGATGACAGTTAACGCCTCTGCAGCAGAAGAGGTGTGCAATACTTCTGGTTCATAACGGGCAATTCTTCCTCTCCCATCAATGTGTTCAACTCTCCACCAAAAAAAATGCTTATCATTGTCCAGATTATATATTTATCACGACTTTAACCCTTATCATCATATAGACGCTTTCTGACGCATCTGCAGCAGACGGCTTTTTCGAAAACATAGTGACAAAAGAAGAAATTGCTCAAAACGAGCAATTTCTCCATTTGCCACAATGTTTTCAACTTTTAGTCATAGGTTATCCATTCAATTATATCTATTTTTTTGACAAAATATGTTCAAAGTCGTCTGCTGCAGAATTGTCATATGAGGAAAAGGGTTAAACTACAATTGCGAAGAATGTAGACCAGAATTAACCTACAATTTAGTGCAGCCTAATCTTGGACTACGTTGTTTGTTATACCGTGTAACTATTCATAGCATAACCCAATCAATGAGTGTGCACGGACAGGCTAGACAGACTACGGTAGCAGAAATTCAACAGGATAAGAGTTATACGCGCGGATAAAGATTGTAGACGGAGCTAACCCTACAGACAATCATTGAACGATAAAACAGTTTAGGTTGTTCTCTTTGAACGTTGAGCCACAATGAAGCTGTAACGATTAAATACAAAGACCGGTAACTCCAGGGGGACAATTTTCCGAAATATTAAACCGGAGTCTCTAGTTCTCGGACTACATACAACCTTTTCCGAAATCCCTGGGGGAAACCGAGGAAAACTTTAACTATGCTTTTTTCTTTAAACAAAACTTTTAACCAGAATAATACCGTATAGAGCCACACCATGCGAAAACCGACCATCGGGTTTAAGTTTAAACTTATTTATTTTACATCGATTGCGAAACAAGCTTTAAGCTTATATTAATCACGCTCGATGTCTGCTTCCTGGAAACTTAACCAGTACTCGCGCCGTTTGGGTTTGAAATTGTTATTGTTGTTGTTGTTTGCTTATTTATTTTTATATATTTTTATAATACTTGTACATCTGTAGATGAATATACTGATCAGATTTCATTAATAACGGAATTTACCACCGTGGTCGCGTGGTTAGCGTCGAGGGTTTGGAACCTGAAGTCCCGGATTCGATACCCGGTCGCGGCGGGACGGTCACGTTGGAGTGCCCTATAGCAATGCAAATGTCCTAGCTTAGTACTGGTTAGTTTACCAAGGGGTCATGAATAGAGTGAACTGTCGCATTAATATAACTGAATAGAACACCATATATCATTGAAAAGAGTTACCTCCTAGCTTTAAAACAATCCAAAGAAAATGTGGGGTCATGCATTATGCAAGAAAGACCAAATTTTGGACCAAATCGGGCCCGGACAAAACCGGTGTTTAGCATTCTCTACTTTCACTTTCAAACAAGGTCAAAATACTAAAAGTGATCAAATCAATAATTTTTAGTGCATCCTATACACTTTCACAATGCATTTAAAATCAATGTCATATATTCAATACATTCTGGTGATGGTATACACTCATTTCTACGCAAACAAAGGTTTGTTTAGGGACTAAAGTACTGTAGATCAGCAAGTCAGCGGATGTATTTAGCGTAATTTGACCTTAACCACTCGGACACGGCATATTCCTTCGAAGACACGTATAGCCAGATTGTGATGAGGCGCTACCTACGGTGTTCCGTTAGGGCCATCGTTGTTTCGAGGTTTCGACCTAGGCGCGACAGTACGATAACGCGATGCGATAGTACAAAAACGCGATGCGAAAGTACGAAAACGCGATGCGAAAGTGCGATAGTACGAAAACGCGATGCGATAGTACGAAATTCGATGTGAAAGTGCGAAAACGCGATGCGAAACTGCGAAAACGCGATGCGAGGAGGCAATATTAATATCGTACTTTCGCATTTCCGGAACGGAACACCTTACACCGTATCTACCTGATCTGGTTAACCCTTTCCCTCATATATTCAATTTTCGACGCCTCTGCAGCAGATGGCTTTTAGAAAACATAGTGACAAAAGAAGAAATTGCTCAAAACGAGCAATTTTTCCTTTTGCCATAATGTTTTCCATTTTTAGTCATAGGTTATCCATTCAATTACAGAGTTTTTCCATATTTTTGACAAAATATGTTCAAAGTCGTCTGCTGCAGAATTGTCGTATGAGGGAAAGGGTAAAAAATATCGATTTCCCCGTGTGAACGAGTTGCCCGTATGTGAATAACTAAAAACTTGTCTCTTTACTTGAATTTAAAAATCAGAAAAGATTTAAGCGCGGAGCAGTTATTCACTTAGCCAGGGACGTAGATATGAGGGATAGACAGCAACTAAACTGTATACTAAAATATCACCTGTGCCAACATTTGTAGCAAGTAAAACTAAACAACTATTCAAGATATGAAAATAAAAAATAAAAATTCTGGAAGTTTAAACATTCTTCTATTGCAGTAGATATACTTTTTATATATTACAGGTTTTGATAATATGTTATCCTTATGCAAAATGTCGGTCTATTAATTTTTGGAAAAAA
>JASEVX010001465.1:5000-12500 GCA_031761405.1 Serripes groenlandicus
AGCCAGAACCCTTCCAGTATTCTTTCAGAACATTCTCGGAATTGCTCGTTCAATTCCAGAATGCACTGTATGTTCCGTATGCTTTCAGAACACCCTGAATGGACATCGAACATGACGAACCCTTTCCAAACGTTTTCAGAATGCCGATGAAGTCTTTCCGAATGCCGGTAAAGTCCGCAAACTTCCTATAAAATAGGGGAGCTTCTGTCAGTACAATACAAAATATAATCCAAAATGCTCGTGTGTTTCTCTCTTCCTGGCAATTTCTCGCGTATTTGAAAAAGTTCCGTTATATGGGCTTTCTTTAAAGCATCCGGCCGGATGTCAGAGCAACCCGAAAAACGTTCGGGAAAGTTTGTGGATAGCATGATGAAAACGTTCGGTCCATTCTATGTCGACTCGTCGTGTTTGAAAGCATTCGGAAAGCATTCGTCATGTCTATGTCCATTCTGGGATGTTCGGAAGGGCATACGGAACCCAGCACCTCCAAATGTTCGGTCTAATTCTAGAGGTCGATTCGTCGTGTTCTGAAAAGTATTCGGAAAGCATTCGTCATGTTCTAGGTTCGGAAGGCATAAGGAACACAGCACCTCCAAATTTTCATTCCGAATGCACTAAGAACTAGACGCATGTTTCCCGAACGTTTTCCGTACACGCCGTATGCTCCTAGAATGCTTCCCGAATACTTCCAGAATACACATGGACGCCACATTCGTATGATTCGGAAGCGTCGTATGAGAAATTATTTTGAACATGCACAACACATTGTTGTAGCTATCGAATGTCGTTCCGTATGCATCCGTCGCGGAGCCGAACAGACAGTATGCTCCTAAAACACACCGAATTGCTTCCGCAAATATGATCCGTTGGCTCCCCGAATACCCACATTCCTATACGGAAAGCATACGGAATGGCATTCGGCCCAGTGTGATCGGGCCATTAGACTTAGCAATTTCGGAAGAGGAAACAGGAAAAGCACTTTTATGCAAAACAATTGGAAAGTCCAGGAAATGATGATTTATCAAGTGAAATTAATCAAAGCTTTCTCATGAATTTATCTCACATTTCCTCTTTGCTTTGTATAATTGTACTGTTTCAGAATAGCGATTATCCGGAACAATGTGGAAGGGGTATAATCAGATCCAATATTTAAGAAAGGAAATCCAAATTAGGCAGATAATTACAGAGGAATTACGCTTATTACTGTACTAGCTAACTTTATTCGCAAATATTATTAAATCTTCCTTGTAAAATGGACCAATCTGCATTGTGTGACAACCAGTACGGATTTCAAAAGGGCAAATCAATTATAGATTGAATCTTCATGTTCCATGTTGTTTTCTCGAAGGTTTCTATTCACAAGGTAATAAGTTATATTGTGCATTCGTAGATTATGATACAAGATAACGTCAGCGCTAAATTTATACAAAGCACTGAAGTCTATGTACATGGCCGTTAAGTCAGGTGTTAGATATGATAATGATTTATCGGATTTATCGGATTTATGGAATCACGGATCGGTTTGCAAACAAGGTGACCCTAGTTCTCATTCTTCTTTTAATGATATTTGTAAATGACCTCATAGATAACATTCATTCAGATTTGGTCGACATCTTCTCCATTAATGGGCTCAAGCTTTTTCTCATTTTGTATGCGGGACGATCAGGCAATCTTTGTTGAATGACAATAGATAGATATTGCATGTTGTGGGGTTTGAAAATAAACATTTCAAAAATTAAAACTATGATCAATACTGTTTGATTATCAAAGCTTTGTACAGTAGGTCTTCCAAAGGGAAGAAAGTCAGTAAAACACTTTGTATCATTAATAATCTTTAATGTATACAATATATACAGATTTACCTATAAGCACTATGCCCAAAGGGTTGTTATACAACTATCAACTTATATATTATACAATATATACAGTTTAACCTATAAGCTTAATGCCTCCGGGTGTACCTGTTTTTTTTTTTTTTTTTTTTTATTTATTTGCTTTTCTTACTTTATGCTTTTTTTCTGATTCTCTTAAGCTATGATATTTTTTTTTTAATATATACAGATTAACCTATAAGCTGAATGCCCCCGGGTTTGTAATACAACATTGAAATATAATATTATACAATCTATACAGATTTACCTATAAGCACTATGCCCCCGGGGTTGTTATACAACTATGAACTATAATATTATACAATCTATACAGATTTACCTATAAGCTTTATGCCCCCGAGGTTGTAATACAACTTTGAAATATAACATTATACAATATACACAGATTTACTTATAAGCACTATGCCCCCGGGGATGTAAAACAACTATGAATTTTAATATTATACACTATATACAGATTAACCTATAACCACTATGCCCAAGGGGTTATAATACAACTATGAATTATAATAGTATACAATATATACCTATTTACCTATAAGCTGTATGCCCCCAGGGTTGTAATACAACTTTGAAATATAATATTATACAATCTATACAGATTTATCTATAAGCTTTATGCCCGGGGTTGTAATACAACTATGAACTATACTAGTATACAATCTTTACAGATTAACCTGTAATCTGTATGCCCCCGGGGTTGTAAAACAACTTTGAACTATAATATTATAAAATCTATACAGATTGACTTATAAGCACTATGCCCCCTGGGTTGTAAAACAACTATGAACTTTAATATAATACACTCTATACAGATTAATCTATAACCACTATGCCCCCGGGGTTGTAATACAACTATGAACTGTAATATTATACAATATATACAGTTTAACCTATAAGCTTTATGCCCCCGGTGTTGTAATACAACTATGAACTATAATATTATACAATTTATACAGATTTACTTATAAGCACTATGCCCCCGGGGTTGTAAAACAACTATGAACTTTAATATAATACACTCTATACAGATTAACCTATAACCACTATGCCCCTGGGGTTGTAATACAACTATGAACTGTAATATTATACAGTATATACAGTTTAACCTATAAGCTTTATGCCCCCGGTGTTGTAATACAACTATGAACTATAATATCATACAATTTATACAGTTTAACTTATAAGCTTTATGCCCCCGCGGTTGTAATCAATATATACAGATTTTCTTATAAGCTTTATGCCCCCGGGGTTGTAAAGCAACTTTGAAATATCATATTATAAAATCTATATATATTTACCTATAAGCACTATGCCCCCGGGGTTGTAAAACAACTTTGAACTATAATATTATACAATTTATACAGTTTAACTTATAAGCTTTATGCCCCCGCGGTTGTAATCAATATATACAGATTTTCTTATAAGCTTTAAGCCCCCGGGGTTGTAAAGCAACTTTGAAATATCATATTATAAAATATATATATATTTACCTATAAGCACTATGCCCCCGGGGTTGTAAAACAACTTTGAACTATAATATTATACAATCTATACAAATTTACCTATGAGCACTATGCACCCGGGATTGTAAAACAACTATTAAAGATAATATTATACAATAAATACACACAGAGACATTTCGAATACTGTGCCCAGAATAAGTTGCTGTTGACACACATTGGCCGTATTTGTCAAACCTAGAGAAAGGTAAACCATTGGGGTTTTCAGATTTATTTTATAAAACAGTTGTTAGGGGTTGTTGGCCGAACGAAATTACAACCTTAAACTAACAACTACCAAAAAGAAATTTTATGTTAGGTCCATCTGAATACAACCAGCATAGAAGGATTGTATACAACATATTCAACCCTTTCCCACATACGACAATTCTGCAGCAGATGACTTTGAACATTTCTAGACAAAATATGCAGAAATTTCTTTGAAAAAATTATTATTTATAGAGTTGAAAACATTATGACATAAGTGGAAATCGCTCGTTTTGAGTAATTTGCCCCTTTGTCACAATGTTTTTAAAAGTCGTCTGCTGCAGAGGCATCAGAAAGCGTTTATATGTGGGAAAGTGTTAATGCATTGATTAGGAATAATGCATCCCTATGTGCGACTTTTTCAAAAAAAAATGCGGGAAAGATGTTTCCTGGGCCGTTTTTATCTGGATTTTTGGTAAAGTCACTACCTGGTAATAAGAACAGAACAGAACGTTTATTTAGACGTATACAAAGTACATAGTCATTTACAAACATACATACATATAGAAAATAAGACAACATGATGTTTTTTAAAAATCGTCTTCAGAATACCAGTCAAACGTCGCCTATGTGAAAGTACAATAAATATAGTGTACACAGTGGCATATAGATATATGTATATACATATATACATCTGAACTTGAGCTATTCATTTTTTATCGATATTATTTATTAGGGATTACATATAAAATCAAAGATAGCATTCATACTAGTGCAGATTTGAAATTATATATAAACTCTAATACATATATATTAATTAGGACACGCTTCCATCCTACACACAGTAAATAAAATATCGCTGTTATTGTGGAAGCATTAATGGCTCCCGCATTGTTTGTTTGTATTTTATTTTTTTATTTTCCTGAACATTTGTAACAAGATAGCCCCGTACTTCAAATACATTGTATAGCCTTTGCATGCTGAAAGGTCAGATAGTATTTACTCTTTTCAGTGGGTAGTTAACATAGTTTTGGGACAGCAAATTGTATAGAACTATCCGTTCCTTATTAACGTGTTTACAGGCCTTGTATCTTTATTTTCAGTCATATCACGGGTTTCCTGTGTAAATTACCAGCACTAAATGATTTATTCTGACACGGGATGTATCAGTGTTTCAGTCATATCACGCGTTTCCTGTGTAAATCACCAGCACTAAATGATTTATTCTGACACGGGATGTATACGGTTAAACGCTGTTTTACGTAACTTTCACCAGTGTTTAAGTCATATCACGCGTTTCCTGTGTAAATTACCAGCACTAAATGATTTATTCTGACACGGGATGTATACGGTTAAACGCTGTTTTACGTAACTTTCACCAGTTTTTAAGTCATATCATGCGTTTCCTGTGTAAATTACCAGCACTAAATGATTTATTGTGACACGGGATGTATACGGTTAAACGCTGTTTTACTCCACTTTCACCAGTTTTTAAGTCATATCACGCGTTTCCTGTGTAAATTACCAGCACTAAATGATTTATTCTGACACGGGATGTATACGGTTAAACGCTGTTTTACGTAACTTTCACCAGTTTACAAGTCATATCACGCGTTTCCTGTGTAAATTACCAGCACTAAATGATTTATTCTGACAAGGGATGTATACGGTTAAACGGTGTTTTACGTAACTTTCACCAGTTTACAAGTCATATCACGCGTTTCCTGTGTAAATTACCAGCACTAAATGATTTATTCTGACACGGGATGTATACGATTAACCGCTGTTTTACGCAACTTTCACCAGTTTATAAGTCATATCACGCGTTTCCTGTGTAAATTACCAGCACTAAATGATTTATTCTGACACGGGATGTATACGATTAACCGCTGTTTTACGCAACTTTCACCAGTTTTTAAGTCATATCACGCGTTTCCTGTGTAAATTACCAGCACTAAATGATTTATTCTGACACGGGATGTATACGGTTAAACGCTGTTTTACGTAACTTTCACCAGTTTACAAGTCATATCTTTTACCAGCACTAAATGATCTATTCTGACACGGGATGTATACGGTTAAACGCTGTTTTACGCAACTTTCACCAGTTTATAAGTCATATCACGCGTTTCCTGTGTAAATTACCAGCACTAAAATGGTTTATTCTGACACGGGATGTATACGGTTAAACGGTGTTTTACTCCACTTTCACCAGTTTTTAAGTCATATCACGCTTTTCCTGTGTAAATTACCAGCACTAAATGATCTATTCTGACACGGGATGTGTACGGTTAAACGGTGTTTTACTCCACTTTCACCAGTTTTTAAGTCATATCACGCGTTTCCTGTGTAAATTACCAGCACTAAATGATCTATTCTGACACGGGATGTATACGGTTAAACGGTGTTTTACTCCACTTTCACCAGTTTTTAAGTCATATCACGCGTTTCCTGTGTAAATTACCAGCACTAAATGGTTTATTCTGACACGGCATTTCCTGCGTAAATTACCAGTACTAAATGATTTATTCTAACACGGATACATCAGTCGTAACGATATCCATGCAATCCTAAGCGCAAAAGAAAGAAACTGCCACTACTATTGCTATAGATCGTACTAATTGAACTTATAAACGGATTAAATGTATATTAAACATAAATGGAAGAAGAATAAAACTTAAAAAAACCTATATTTTGTTATGACCCAACCGGAGATCGAACCCTGGTCTTGCGCTCCCGATGCGGACCACTGCAGCACGGAGACGGTAGGGGTTGTACGAAATACGATGAACCACCTTAACTCTTTCGTTGTCAAATTCAATTAAAGGATTTTACAAATAATGCAGCTTCGTGAGAGACAGCTAGTGACGAGCTGTGAGCTGTGCATTGTTTTGCCACTTAGACATTAACTTTTACCAAATTTCCTATTGGACGAAAAGTGTAGTGGTCCAATGTTCAACCTGAACGAGCCGACTTTGTGAAATTCCGCAGCGAAAGAGTTAAAACACCGCATAGCCTTTAAAAGTTTTGCGTAGATTTTAAATGTGTGTATGAACACAACACGATATAATTTTAAAAGCAAACACATAATAGAAATCATCAGCAACAACATAAAAAAAGTCGCCGTCAGCCCTCATAAATACATTCCCAATGAATCACTTATGTTTTATAAACGAGGATCGTTCATGGGAAAGACTTACATGTTTGTGATTATGAATAGTGTAGAACAAGATGTACATTGTTCACCGATTACTTACACAAGTATGGTAGATACGTCTGTCAACTTGTAAAGATATTCTAATAACAGAACCGATGTACATGTACATGATATTCTGAACCTACACTATTCAGAAATGCAAACTTGCACATTTTCGTACAGACGCGTTCACATAATGTTATTGAAAACAACATTTTGTGATGCGGGCTACGTCATAAGGAGACGTACTTACTGGGAATTTGATACACACACACACACACACACACACACAGATCAGACTTCGTGTATTTATGACTTCAGAAAGACTGTCCACTCATGAAAACTAATCTGTGTCGTCATTAAGTCTATGTAACATCCAAAATATCCCATTTCTTGTGGCATGGCTCTTATTATGATTTCTTCTCCACCCGTTCCCACATACAACAAATCTGCAGCAGTCGACTATGAAAATGACTGGGCAAATATATGGTAAATCTCTAGGTGTAATTACTGAAAAGAGTTGAAATAACTGTGGCAAAAGGAGAAATTGCTCATTATGTCGCAATGTTTTCAAAAGTCGCCTGCTGCAGAGGCGTCAGAAATCGCCTGTATGTGGGAAAGGGTTAACAGTCCGTACACATAAATGATATTCATATACGATCAGTACAGCTATTTAAAAACATAGCATAAGTAAGTGCATTAT
>JASEVX010001466.1:0-16054 GCA_031761405.1 Serripes groenlandicus
GGGGGGCAACTTTATAGTATGTAGTATGGGAAAATGTTCAAGTAGCCGCGATACAAATCAATTTGCGTTTGATAATTTCCGTATTAGCTAAGGTTTCAAATTAATGCATGCACTTGTTACAGAAAAACACCTACTTGAAACAAGGTTGTTTTTTATATATGTATTTACTTTACTCAGTTTATTTGACCTCGTAAATCTATGTCACATATGGAACACAGTGTCTTTTTTTTGATAAAGATTAATCTGAACAGTGCCCTACGAAAAGCATTATTTGCCATCAGTATGGATTCAGATCAAAATGTGAAATCGTTAAACTTGATCAAGATATTCACTGGTCGCCTCAAAATCATAAAAACCTTCGAAAAACTTCTGAAAAATAGTATCCGCTTGGATCCTATAAGACGAGTGCACTGTTTATTATAACTAAACGTTATACAGTAAATAGATAGAAAAGCACAAACAATAAAACAAAGATTGGAGCTTTTTTGTATTCTTTGATAATTGTTTATGTTAAATATTTTATATTTCGATGAAATGAAATTATGAACTGTACCTTAGTTTGTGCGTCTAGTGTCAGTTGCACAAGCAGATATTTTATAATTTTTGTAATAATTACGCTAAGGTTGGTTATCGTCGAACAACGATCATTTTGAGTTGTGTATTATATTTATTTATCAGCGAATAATTAAATAAAATAGTAATAAAAAGACAACAAAATCATGTTTTATAATCATAAATGAACGTATTGCAAAGAACAACAATGATACAAAAACAATCAGCCGTTATAAATCTGTCCTTACCTCTGGATCAGAATTGTTGTTAAAAAATGTGCAGTTCCCACAACATGTTTCTATTATGTCTAAACTATTTCATTTTTTAAATTTGTCATTTCTTTTTTCTATAGATATACAAACAATACTCCCGAGATAACTTGAAGTCTAAAGGGACCAAGAAGTTACCTACTAAATGCTGTTTTCAAAGTCGTCTGCTGCACATTTGCTACATAAGTGTGAAGTAATGGGCTAAGGAGGTTCAAAGCCACATAACGGTTGAACCTGTTCATTACGCTCATCGAACCGGTGGCCTTGTGAAAGTGGGACCGAGCTCCAACACTTATCTGCCGTCTGCGACAAGTAGGGTAAGGGTTAATGACTTCCGGAAGTTATGGCAGTGGCACAGCTTCGGGGTCAGAGGCCATCACGACACTCAGAATGACTAATTAAAACCTCGTGATTCGTTAAAACGCTTAATAAAATGCTGTACGCGATTTTTATATCTACCTTGTTTCATAATTTCGTGAGCTTAAGCATTAAAATAAATTAAATTGCCAAGAAGCACTAAATAAAGTTTTAGACATTAGAATATAATAACACACTTCTAAACTGACTCATAATACAAAGTCATAGGAGAACAGGCCGACAATATTGACGTCATGAACTAAGGTTGATCCCGAAGTTGGAAGGCTCTACGATATACGCCAAGATACCCCTGCATTCGTGAAATCAAATCCCGGCCTCCATAGATATATAGCGCGTGATCAATACTCTATTTTAAAAGTAGAATCGGGCCGTGATATCTCAGTCAGTAATGACGATGGCTATCGATTCAGCGGGTCCTGAGTTCGAACCCCTGCTCGGATATTCATCTTTTCCCATGATTGAGAAATGTCATTGTTTTTGCTTTGGAAGAATCTTGTTTGGAGTACAGGTGCGAGAAATCAAGGAAACAGACATTATGAGAAATGGAAGCGGAGATATAACTGAAACACGGTTGAAAAAGAAGGCGTCAATTTCTAATTTATCAATTTGAAAAGTAGATCGATTTTCCCATATGTGTAAATGACTTATCCAAAACCAAGGATTATGAAATCAAGTGAGTTTTTAGCGGGATAAGAGTTAAATGTGTGAGCTGGTACTAAACTTATCCTACAGGATGACAGATGTTAGAAGCGTGCAGCGATTTAGGGTCTTAGTGACATCCCGCTTTGACATCATATTGACATAACACTAGTGGGACTATGCTAGAAGGTATGTTTAACCCTTTCCCTCATACGACAATTCTGCAGCAGACGACTTTGAACATATTTTGTCAAAACATAGAAAATCTCTATAATTGAATGGATAACCTATGACTAAAAGTGGAAAACATTGTGTCAAAAGGAGAAATTGCTCGTTTTGTGGAAAACATTGTGTCAAAAGGAGAAATTGCTCGTTTTGAGCAATTTCTTCTTTTGTCATAATGTTTTCAAAAAGCCGTCTGCTGCAGAGGCGTCAGAAAGCGTCTATATGAGGGAAAGGGTCAACACATGAGCCGTTCCACGAGAAGACCAGCAGTGTGGACTCTGCGTAAAGAATCGACCCGGATCAGCCTAAGCATGCAGCGCAGGCTAACCCGGACAGATACATTTCTCCTCCTGTGGATTTTCTGTTTCAGGAATCATTACTTCATACCTCTATCCCCCTGAGACGGAATGTGTCGGCCCGGATTAGCCTGCGCGGACTGCGGAGGCTGATCTGGGTCGATACATTTCGCAGAGTTCATAATATTGGTTTTCACGTGGAACGGCTCATATTTACAGACGGTGATTATCTTGTGTGCATGTGCGGGTGCGTAGACTCGCCTTAGTCTTTACTATACGCAGATGCATAAACCGTCCGCAATCGCTAGACGCGGCTCATTCATGCCATATCCTTAACTACTGGTGTCAGACTGTACAGTCTGATCACACTTAGATCATAGTCACATGAAAACCGACCTTCTAGACTCTACGACCAGCGAAGGTCAGCATGTGCGTCCTCGAAAGTCCTATCAGGATATTCCCTGTCCGATATCTTGTCATACAAGCACACACGATTCATCTGATGAACTGTTAAACTTATTCCGACTAGTCAAACATGTAATATAATCATAAAGAAGAAGGTTAAAAAACAGAGGAAGCAACATATTTTCAAAAATACAATGAAAATCGGTATGTTTAAGTCCCCAAATATGAAAAAGCCACACACTAGCAGAGGATTAATGTATCTTCTTGGGGAACTCATCTTCTTGATATTGTAACGAATTTTTTTTTATACATTTTTTTGGTTATATACCTTAATATACCTTAGTGCATTGTTCAAAGAAATGGAGACGGATTAAACTGTTTACAACCTTATATGTAACTCAAAAATCTAATATTTCTTTCACTTTGCAATGTCATTTTATATATCATGCATGTCTTTGTGAAGATGTTTGAAAAAAGCGGATTGAAATCATGGTGGGAGAAGAGATTGCTCATAATTAGCAATTACTCCTGTTCATGCAATAATATCTTCTGTCAACAATTATTAAAACTATTAGAACTGCTGCTATATTTCTGTCAGATGTTTAAACAAAGTTGAAGAAAACATTATGGTAAAAGGAGAATTTTTTATTTTGAGCAATTTCTCCTTTGCACGCAATTATATTTTCTGTCAAATGTTTGAAAATTATTTATTTTTTAAGTCACAAAGACTTCATAGAAAACTGTTCAACATTGAAGATTACCGTGTGAGAATCGTGTATAAGATAATTCGGATTTAGACCCCTGGGAATACAAATTTACTTTATGAGGGTCATAAAACTTCGGATCGAATCGGAAGCATTTCCAAACTATCACGAATACGTTTAAGACCATGAAGTTACAAATATATCTTTAAAAAAGGTAATCTAAAGTTAAATATATTTTAATGAAATAAACATTACATTGTAGATGAAGGAGTGTATTATCCGATACCGTTTGCACCTAAAAAAAATTAAAATAACATTTGATATACATCGATTATAAGTGAAGGGGTACTTTTACTTTGTACTTTGTTTATATGAAATTGATAACGTTAGATGACAATCTAAATCATTGTTTTCTTGAAAAGTAAAATATGCATGTTAAAGATAGATGATTATATATTGTGAAGCCGTTTGCACCTAAGAGATAACTTCATTGATAAAAGTATTATAGCACGTTAAAGTTACGACTCCTCTGTATTTATATATGGTAAATTTACCTCAATAGCAAATGCCTGGTATAATAATTCTTTCACATGTGTACTCAGCATTATTTTCAACACCGCCGAAGGTCGGTTTTCGTATGGCGAGGCTAGTAGTTATTATAGTATCTCGTGTTTGAGATCACGTTTGCATACGGGCAAGGACACTATCTATTACAAATTACAATATAGTGTCCCTGATACGGGCAACAGTTTCTACAGGCGGGCATATGCACATTGAATTAAACTGTGCAGATTCTGTTGTCATATAACATTGTTGTCCCGAATCAGGGTTTTTTCCCACCAACGTTGACATATATTCTGTAATAGTCCCAGATTTTACGTAGACATTTATTTTGTCATTTGCTACACAGCCCTTTAGACAAGTTTACGCTCCTGGCTTATCTGACTATATCTTCTTCTTATAGATATGTCTAATGAGTAGTGCTCTGCAAAAACCAAATATGAGGCACTTACGACCAATGCAGATCTAGATAAGGCAGCGCATCCGACACTGCACTCTCCGCCAATTAGTCATTGACGGCTACAAGACACTTCTGTAAAGTAATATCCACTTAGATCCTTTAGCACTGATGGATTCACATACAGGGGTTTTACAAATGTTATTAAAGGTCAGAGTTCGAGAGGTGCCATGATATTATTTCTTCAATGTGTCTTTGGAAATCAATCTTTTCTAAAATGAACATACAAAAACACCACATAGTCTGTAAATGTGTAACCAGACCTGTTTTCGCCTGTCGGGACTCAAATGATTGGAAGCTTACAAATTACCAAGTTCAGTAATAGGTTTATGCGCTGATTCTTTGTCTGTAAAGAGTTGTCTTTCTTTGATGCACCGATATCCGTGATCGTAAGGACTAGGACTTTCGATCTATGTGTTGTGAGTTTGAGTCCCGGCTAGGACTAGGACTTTCGATCTATGTGTTGTGAGTTTGAGTCCCGGCTAGGTATTCTATTATTTCCGGTGACTGAGCAATGAAGGCCATGATAAGGTGAATTTGTCTAAATTTGTTGAAATCGAAGTTAATCTCCGATCAATTAAATATTATCAAATTAGTGTATGGAATTAAATCCTTTACATTGTGGGGGGAAAGGAGTTTGCAAAGCAGTTTTTTCAAGGTTTGTGTGACTGCCCCTCGTTCTAAATGTCATGGATCGAATGCCGTGGTAAGTGGGTTACAATGAGGAATTTGTACAGGGGGAACTATTTACAAAATATTGAGCCCTTCCACGAGAAAACTTACATTATGGACTCTGCGTAATGTATCGATCCAGATCAGCCTGCACAGGCTTATCCGGGCCGACACGTTCCGTCTCAGGGGGATAGAGGTATAGAGTAATGATTACTAAAACAGAAAATCCACAAGAGGAGAACAGTGTCTGTCCAGGTTAGCCTACGCTGCATGCTTGGTCTGATCCGGGTCGATACTTTACGCTGAGTCCATCCACAATGATTGATACGGCTCATTAATGAGCAATTCTAAAACAATGCTTTCAACTCTGTTGTAACCCCCTTTCCCACTTGTAGACGCGTTCTGACGCATCTGTTGAAACCCCTTTTCCCACTTATAGGCGCGTTCTGACGCATCTGTTGTAACCCCCTTTCCCACGTGTAGACGCGTTCTGACGCATCTGTTGAAACCCCCTTTCCCACTTATAGGCGCGTTCTGACGCATATCTGTTGTAACCCCCCCCCCCCCTTTCCCACGTGTAGACGCGTTCTGACGCATCTGTTGTAACCCCCCCCCCCCCCCCTTCCCACTTATAGGCGCGTTCTGACGCATCTGTTGTAACCCCCTTTCCCACGTGTAGACGCGTTCTGACGCATCTGTTGTAACCCCCCCCCCCCTTTCCCACGTGTAGGCGCGTTCTGACGCATCTGTTGTAACCCCCCTTTCCCACGTGTAGACGCGTTCTGACGCATCTGTTGTAACCCCCTTTCCCACGTGTGGACGCGTTCTGACGCATCTGTTGTAGCCTCCTTTCCCACGTGTAGACTTGTTATGACACATCTGTTGTAGCCCCCTTTCACATGTGTAGACGCGTTCTGACGCATCAGTTGTAACCCCACTTTCCCACTTATGGACGCGTTCTGACGCATCTGTTGTAACCCCCTTTCCCACATATAGATTTGTTATGACGCCTCTTCTGTAACCCCCCCCCCCTTTCTCACTTGTAGACGCGTTCTGACGCATCTGTTGAACCCCCTTTCCCACGTGTAGACGCGTTCTGATGCATCTGTTGTAACCCCCTTTCCCATGTGTAGACGCGTTCTGACGCATCAGTTGTAACCCCACTTTCCCACGTATGGACGCGTTCTGACGCATCTGTTGTAACCCCCTTTCCCACATGTAGACTTGTTATGACGCCTCTTCTGTAACCCCCCTTTCCCACGTGTAGACGCGTTCTGACACATCTGTTGTAACCCCCTTTCCCACTTATAGGCGCGTTCTGACGCATCTGTTGTAACCCCCTTTCCCACGTGTAGACGCGTTCTGACGCATCTGCTGTAACCCCCTTTCCCATGTGTAGACGTGTTCTGATGCATCTGTTGTAACCCCCTTTCCCACTTGTAGACGCTTTCTGACGCACCTTTTGTAACCCCCCCCCCCCCCCCATTTCCCACTTGTGGACGCGTTCTGACGCATCTGTTGTAACCCCCTTTCCCACGTGTAGACGCGTTCTGACACATCTGTTGTAACCCCCTTTCCCAATTGTAGACGCGTTCTGACGCATCTGTTGAACCCCCTTTCCCTTGTGTAGACGCATTCTGACGCATCTGTTGTAACCCCCCTTTCCCACTTGTAGATGCGTTCTGACGCATCTGTTGTAACCCCCTTTCCCACGTGTAGATGCATTTTGACGCATCTGCTGTAACCCCCTTTCCCATGTGTAGCCGCGTTCTGATGCATCTGTTGAAAAACCTTGAGCCTTTGGCTCTAGGTGATCTTAAAAAGCTCATAGAATTATACTAGAACCAGAGCTCTATATAAGGGGCATATTGCAAAATAGATTGGCTGAACTTTTATATATTTTTTATATCAACAGCAAATAAGTAGCAGGGGAGACAGTTACTTCGTATCCTAATTTTGTACCCTGTCGATTTCGGTTATTTCGTACCCAAGTCTGATGAAATCTTAATTGTTTCTCAGCCATAAGATAATCATGTCTGATGAAATACTCGCTTGCTAATATATATATATATGTGTGTGTGTGTGTGTGTGTGTGTTTAATTGAAACATACCAACTTAACCTGATTATGTGCAGCATGCGTTCTTAATTATCATTGAATATCACACTTCAAATATCAAATTTATGCAATAATATGAAATGCTAAAATCATGTAGTTAATAGTCCATCATATAACCTTTTATATAATGTGAAATGAATAAGCAACATGAAGTTTTGTGTATTTAATGTGTATACACATATACTAAAACAAGTCACAAGTTACATATTTCTAGACAAATACAATATTTGCAGGAATTAATCCAAGGCATAATGTTAGGTACGAAATAACCGAAATATAGTTACAAATAATTGGGGTACGAAATAACCGAAATCGACAGGGTACAAAATAACTTATATTAACTAGGGACTAGGGTATGAATTAACTGTATTCCAGTAGCAGAGACCTTAATAATAAGATATACGGTGTACATGTATCTGTATCATGCAGCTAAAAGTCTTTATTAATGTTCCTGGCATATTGCAAAATAGATTGGCTGAACTTTTATATATTTTATATATCAACAGCAAATAAGTAGCAGAGACCTTAAAAATAAGATTTGTATCTGTATCATGCAGCTAAAAGTCTTAATTAATGTTCCTGAAAGTGAAACTGAAACAGGATAAACAACCATCCAGGTTGAACCATGGCAATCATTGATAAAGTTAATTTACTAGCTTCTAGTCGGTCAAGTTTGTCATCCACTTGCCAACATGATATCCCATGTGGTGGCGATTCGGCAATTATTCTCATCTCTTTTTTGAGTCGCCTCGATCGCTGCATTTTGAGATTTTATTCGTTGTTTACAATTTTTTCCCGGTTAAATGGTACCCGACTATGACTGGAATTTGGTTCCCTATTTAAAGGGGCGGCAAGTACTCTAAACTACAAGAAAGGAATTTTTATCTAGACCGATAAACAACAATTCTAAACGAAAATAAATTGCCTATGTGGATTTAGTTATGTCTTTAATTAAATAAGTATTATGTTGAAGACTTATTATCCTTTTTCTGTTCTAAGAAACGCCACGAACGTCACACAGTAGTAACAACGTATGTACTGAACGTCACGCGACGGCATTGGCGTCTATAAATAGCGATGTTACTCTAACAACCGCGTCATTTACAAACACTATATTCAAGCAAGTAGACACGATATTTATTTCATCTAAAATAATTGATATTAGAATGGAAAAGCAACATTTACATACGGTTAAAGCTTCTTCGAGTAGTTTACAGAACACAACCGACTGTTTCCAATCACAGAGATTACCATGCATGTTCCAGACGGAGTTTGACCACCTAAATTCCAGGTATTGCATGACGCTGTCAGGATCCGTCAAAGGACTCGGATCCTGGGATCGAATGAACGCGGTTGTGGCAACACACCAAGGCGGCGGAGTTTGGCGTGCACGTGTAGAACTGCCGGTGAGTTTAGACATAGGGTACAAGTGGATCGTATACGACAAGATCCTCTTTCAGATTAAAGAGTATGAGCCGGGAGATAACAGAAAGATCCGTATTGGAAACACATCTGTTCTCGTTGAAGATTTTGATGACGGCGTTCAAAAGATAACTGAAATTACTCAAGATGAGTTAGACAAACTGATGCCGATATCAAAGTTACGTAAAGTAAATGCAGGAAATGGTGATACTGGTAAATGTCACTCTCTAAATAAAGACGAGACAGTAATGCCTACTGGGTCAGGACCTTTCCAATACGACGAGTTTCTGGTCCAACAAATGAAGGATCTTAATCCGAGAATCTATGTACCGGAAGAGTACAAAACGAAAAGGAAAGGTTTAACATTGGAAAGTTATGAGAAAACATCACAACTAGACGAGGAGAAAGACAATATAATTTACAGAAAACCAAGAATTGAAAGTTTAATAATGCAACAACAAAACTACGGACTGGAAATGGCTGTGATCGATGTAGACAGAGATGCTATAGAAATATCTAGAGTTATTAATATAACAAGTGATGAAGCCATGGAAACGGACGGTAACGGAACATGGAACAATATCCAAAGGATGGTTGAGAGACATAAAGTTGGAATAATTAAAGTTGGACTTTTTACGGGCGTAGCTGTTTCTGCTATGATCTTATGCAGAAGACTCTTTAAATGATCACGTTACTTGTTATCATTATTGTTTAATTATTGCTATTTAATGCTGATTTGATTTTGATATTCATATTGGATATGACACACAAAAAATGAAAAATACAAAAGAAAATATATTAAACTTTTTATAAAAAAATATTTCTCTAATTTATTATTATATTTGCCTTCGGTGTGTAGGCCTAATTTGTATGATAGAGCATATTACGAACTCCAATATTACTGTAGTTTGTCCTCTATTATCTAAGTCGGTTACATTCTTTAAAATAAATTTGATAATTCAGAAACATACAAACACATTTAATATGTCTCTGGATAATTCAAAATAAATGTTTACTTCCGTATATATAGGAGTAGTATAGGGGCCTCTTTGGTTACAAACAGAGATGACGTAATCGGCGGCCATTTTGTTGACCTAGTTACTATTTATAGTATCTCATTTGCATATAAGGATTGACACGAGTGAGGACGCCATTTTGTAGTTATACAATGACTGCGCATGTCCATTTTAGTTCTATATTTAGAATGACATCATGGGTCTATATTTAGAAAGCTTTAACAATGGAGCAAGTGTTTCAGTAGCACCCTTCGGGCGAGACCACCAACGATTTGTCTCTAGCCTTCTACCAATAGATTCTAGCGGGTATGTTGTTGGAACCCTCGAAAATAATGGCGGGGAAATTCGACCTAACCTTTGCTACATTGTTTCGGGAAACCTGACACGAGACATCCATACAACACGATATATCCCTTTAATATGTCGTATAGTCGAGCCGAAGCACGCAGTCAAACATGTATGGTAAAGCAATAAATGTAACGTCTTACCTCGAGAGCGTCCAGAGTTCAAATGACAGAGGTCCCGATCTATTTTTAGTTTCGATATTTCACAACCACTATCGAATATTTCATCAGACCAGGTGTACCAACAATAGAGCATTGAAATGACAAAGTTAATCTCATTTAAAGGCGCCATACTGTCTGCGTCTGAACACCTGCAACGAACGTGTTACCACTTGTCTGAGAATAACACTTTACAGTGCGGTTTCAAAACCTGAATATTGACAGAGTTTCGAACTCATAACCCTCATCGTATTGCTCTCAGGTGTGTTAGCATTGACCCATTATCAGAGTCATCAGATTGTGTTCATTTGGTGACGGAAGTACGGACAAAGACCTTTTGAAATGCTAAACACGATATATCCCTTTTGTATGTCATATAGTCGAGTCGAAGCACGCAGTCAAACATGTATGGTAAAGCAATAAATTTAACGTCTTACCTCTAGAACGTCCAGATCTCAAATGACCGATGCGCATGTCCCAATTTATTTTTAGATTCGATATTTCACCATCGCTATCGGATATTTCATCAGAAACTCAACAGGTGTGAGAACAATATAGCATTGAAATGCCAAAGAAAACGTGGACAATGGATGAATAGACTGCTTTAAACCAAACGGCGCCACAGTGTCTGAAGAACACCTGCACGTTAACACTTGCCTGAGAATAACCCTTTACACTGCTGTTCAAAAGTTTATCCTTCATGATGAAAGTTATTATTATGTTTGAATTTGCACTTGAAAAGTGTCAGTGAAGTTATACACGACTTTACCAAATTGATCATATTTCAAATATAGCGGTAAAAGGAGCCCATTAAAAGCGTCAAATCAGTTTTTACTAATTCATTTCACTATTTACGCTTTAACTTTTTCTCTTTATGCTACCAAATGATAGAGGTCACCAAAAGCTTTCATTTAAACCCGGGGTTGTAGAGAAAATATTCAGCCGTTTTCGAGTTATGTAATATGAGAGATTTTTAAACCCCCAAAATGAACTTGCCCCGATCCTCAAGTTTGATATACCATTGGAAAGATCTCGTTGCGTCCTTTTCATATATGAAAATAGTATGGTCCTACGAATATTAGTTCTCTAGTTATCGTCGTTTTAAATATGTGTTTGTTTCAAAGTGCGTCAAAAGGCTTCTTAATGCGTAAATGCCGCTAACTCCTTTATTTCTTGTCCGAATGTAGTCGTGTTTGGACTCGTTGAAAAGGGTTTCGTAAACTCTATCGATTGAGGAGGTCAAACCGGAAGTTTGGTCTGTCTGTAAACCGGAAGTGTCGTCATTATATTTTACAATGGTCATATCTTCCTTAGTTCTGAACCGATGTTTACAATTTGTATATCATTCGAAAGCTCTCATCGAGATATGAGTATATTCGAAGTTGAAAGATATCCGATCAATGTTTTCATGACATTGTACTTTAAATAAGCAGCGCAAGGGGTAAATGAAAAACAAAGACATGAATACAATTTCTACAATTTTATTATATAATCAAGTATTGTAGTTCGCATAATCAAAATAACTAACACTATTTATTGAACACAGTATTCACAAATCACGATTCATTAAGGGATAAAAATGATTGTCAATTCGTCTCATATTCCATCCATGACGTCTATGAATAACTGTCAACCGTTCCGTTATGTTGTAAACGTGGTTAATTTAGGGCTCCCCCCCGGCATTTTCTTTCCGATAATTTAGTCACGTAGTCCCGGTGGTCCGTGTATTCGATACCCCTTTTTCGCATTGTCAATCATGGTATGTTGTCTTTTACTGGATACCTCTGATTTGGCTAGTTCAACAGCTTGAGCCACGGGTGTCACAAAGTTAATGGTGGGTTCTTTCATCGTCCCACCCATCTGAATTTTTTCCACGACGTATTGTCCTTTATGATTAGGTTTCAACTTCCCTTCGGCCATCCGTTGAAAATGTCGTGTCCACATTTCTACTATATCCATCGTTGACGTAAGTGAAGTACACAGCGAGTGATAGTTTTATCTTTGGCTATTAGCTGTAACTTTCCTCCCCTTATAGCATGTCTTCACCATCACTGTCGTCGCTACCACCATAGCTAACGTCGTCGTTCTCAGACTTCACTATACCTTCTATTAAATAACTGTGTTTCTTAATGGCCGACTGTATGGCCTGTTCTAGTATCATTCCCTCGGACACGAGTTCGTGTACATCTTCCATGACACGTTGGTGAATGACTCCGTGTTCTAATTGGAATGTGTGGAGAAGCAGTTGGCTATACATACGTAAGACATGTGTTGTATCTTCCGCTACTATTTTTGAGTCTGCCTTTTTCTTGGCCTCGTCTTTGGACATTCCATCTCGCTCATACTTTTCCACTTTTTTTCGCCAAGATTTTTCATTATTGTTCGAAGCTTTACGGTACATGACTTCAAACACTTTGTGTTCTTCGCTGTCTTTATCTTTTACATCTTCTTCGCTCTGGTCATAGGATATCCACCGTTTTAATGGAGGCGTTTCCGAGTGATCCTCCGTGGCAGAACGCTTATTACACCATCGTTTGACATGATTTTGTAAAGAATGAACGTCACCAAACACGATACCACAATCGTCGCAAACGGGCATGTCTAGACTGTTATCAGACTCGAGGCTGGAATCACTCTTTATGTACTCCACAGGGGTGTCCCTTATAGTTTTCTTAACTGAATATCCTCGCTGATCATACGCTGGAGTATCACTTATATACTTGTGTTCAGCTACTGATACATTCTGTTCAAAAATGTTTGGTCTAAGTCGCATGTATTCGGGTGTAGAGGCTTGAAGATCAATAACGAGATGTCCATATGGCTTTTCTGTGGCGTTTCGATATACATTCATGAAACTGTGACTACTGGTAGGGTAGATCCGTCGTGCCAGTACAGAAATTTGATGTCTATCAACTGGGTTGTTAAACACAATTAAATATTTTGTATTAAGGCTGATATCTCGGCACGCTTTTCCTTGAGGAAAAACGTTCTGTGTCAGGAAAATGACCGTCAAGTTTCTATGATGAGATCCTTTAGTAAACGTAAACGTGCGGAACTGCATCATATTAGATGATTTGATGGGAGAGGCGAAGAAGGATGAAAGAGTGGCTAATCTTTTTACTAAAGGATCTCATCATAGAAACTTGACGGTCATTTTCCTGACACAGAACGTTTTTCCTCAAGGAAAAGCGTGCCGAGATATCAGCCTTAATACAAAATATTTAATTGTGTTTAACAACCCAGTTGATAGACATCAAATTTCTGTACTGGCACGACGGATCTACCCTACCAGTAGTCACAGTTTCATGAATGTATATCGAAACGCCACAGAAAAGCCATATGGACATCTCGTTATTGATCTTCAAGCCTCTACACCCGAATACATGCGACTTAGACCAAACATTTTTGAACAGAATGTATCAGTAGCTGAACACAAGTATATAAGTGATACTCCAGCGTATGATCAGCGAGGATATTCAGTTAAGAAAACTATAAGGGACACCCCTGTGGAGTACATAAAGAGTGATTCCAGCCTCGAGTCTGATAACAGTCTAGACATGCCCGTTTGCGACGATTGTGGTATCGTGTTTGGTGACGTTCATTCTTTACAAAATCATGTCAAACGATGGTGTAATAAGCGTTCTGCCACGGAGGATTCACTCGGAAACGCCTCATTAAAACGGTGGATTATCCTATGACCAGAGCGAAGAAGATGTAAAAGATAAAGACAGCGAAGAACACAAAGTGTTTTGAAGTCATGTACCGTAAAGCTTCGAACAATAATGAAAAATCTTGGCGAAAAAAAGTGGAAAAGTATGAGCGAGATGGAATGTCCAATGACGAGGCCAAGAAAAAAGGCAGACTCAAAAATAGTTTGCGGAAGATACAACACATGTCTTACGTATGTATAGCCAACTGCTTCTCCACACATTCCAATTAGAACACGGAGTCATTCACCAACGTGTCATGGAAGATGTACACGAACTCGTGTCCGAGGGAATGATACTAGAACAGGCCATACAGTCGGCTATTAAGAAACACAGTTATTTAATAGAAGGTATAGTGAAGTCTGAGAACGACGACGTTAGCTATGGTGGGTAGCGACGACAGTGATGGTGAAGACATGCTATAAGGGGAGGAAAGTTACAGCTAATAGCCAAAGATAAAACTATCACTCGCTGTGTAACTTCACTTACGTCAACGATATGGATAGAGTAGAAATGTGGACACGACATTTTCAACGGATGGCCGAAGGGAAGTTGAAACCTAATCATAAAGGACAATACGTCGTGGAAAAAAATTCAGATGGGTGGGACGATGAAAGAACCCACCATTAACTTTGTGACACCCGTGGCTCAAGCTGTTGAACTAGCCAACTCAGAGGTATCCAGTAAAAAGACAACATACCATGATTGACAATGCGAAAAAGGGGTATCGAATACACGGGACCACCGGGACTACGTGACTAAATTATCGGAAAGAAAATGCCGGGGGGGGAGCCCCTAAATTAACCACGTTTACAACATAACGGAACGGTTGACAGTTATTCATAGACGTCATGGATGGGATATGATACGAATTGACAATCATTTTTTATCCCTTAATGAATCGTGATTTGTGAATACTGTGTTCATTAAATAGTGTTAGTTATTTTGATTATGCGAACTACAATCACTTGATTATATAATAAAATTGTAGAAATTGTATTCATGTCTTTGTTTTTCAATTACCCCTTGCGCTGCCTTATTTAAAGTACATTGTCATGAAAACATTGATCGGATATCTTTCAACTTGAATATACTCAAATCTCGATGAGAGCTTTCGAATGATATACAAATTGTAAACATCGGTTCAGAACTAAGGAGAAGATATGAACCATTGTAAATATAATGACGACACTTCCGGGTTTACTGACAGACCAAACTTCCGGTTTGACCTCCTCAATCGATAGAGTTTACGAAACCCGTTTTCAACGAGTCCAAACCACGACTACATTCGGACAAGAAATAAAGGAGTTAGCGGCATTTACGCATTAAGAAGCCTTTTGACGCACTTTGAAACAAACACCATATTTAAAACGACGATAACTATAGAACTAATATTCGTAGGGCGACCATACCTATTTTCATATATGAAAAGGGGCGCAACGAGATCTTTCCAATGGTATATCAAACTTGAGGATCGGGGCAAGTTCATTTTTGGGGGGTTTAAAAAATCTCTCATATTACTATAACCTCGAAAGACGGCTGAATATTTTCCTCTACAACCCCGGGGTTAAATGAAAGCTTTTGGTGACCTCTATCATTTGGTAGCATAAAGAGAAAAAAGTTAAAGCGTAAAATAGTGAAATATGATTAGTAAAAACTGATTTGACGCTTTTAATGGGCTCCTTTTACCGCTATATTTGAAATATGATCAATTTGGTAAAGTCCTGGATAAACTTCACTGACACTTTTCAAGTGCAAATTCAAACATAATAATAACTTTCATCATGAAGAGATAAACTTTTGAACAGCAGTGTAAAGGGTTATTTCCTCAGGGCAAGTGTTAACGTGCAGGTGTTCTTCAGACACTGTGGCGCCGTTTGGTTTAAAGCAGTCTATTCATCCATTGTCCACGTTTTCTTTGGCATTTCAATGCTATTATTGTTCTCACACCTGTTGAGTTTCTGATGGAAATATCCGATAGCGATGGTGAAATATCGAATCTAAAAATAAATTGGAGGACATGCGCATCGGTCATTTGAGATCTTGGCACGTTCTAGAGGTTAAGACGTTAAATTTAATTGCTTTACCATACATGTTTGACTGCGTTGCTTCGACTCGACTATATGACATA
>JASEVX010001467.1:0-16021 GCA_031761405.1 Serripes groenlandicus
AGAGACAGACAGACAGACAGACAGACAGACAGACAGACAGACAGAGACAGACACAGAGAGAGAGAGAGAGAGAGAGAGAGAGAGAGAGAGAGAGAGAGAGAGAGACAGAGAGAGACAGAGAGCGAGAGAGAGAGAGAGACAGAGAGAGAGAGCGAGAGACAGAGAGACAGAGAGACAGAGAGAGACAGAGAGAGACAGAGAGAGACAGAGAGATAGAGAGACAGAGAGAGAGAGAGAGAGAGAGAGAGAGAGAGAGAGAGAGAGAGAGAGAGAGAGAGAGAGAGAGAGAGAGAGAGAGAGAGAGAGAGAGAGAGAGAGACAGACAGACAGACAGACAGACAGACAGACAGACAGACAGACAGACAGACAGACAGACAGACAGACAGACAGACAGACAGACAGACAGACAGACAGACAGACAGACAGACACAGACAGACAGACAGACAGACACAACGTTTTACCTTAATGTTGATTTTTCTTCAACTTGTATGCACACTTTGTAATATTATAGTTCACGGTTATTTACTCATTATATCTTTTACATTACTTAAAATGATATCGTATGTCGGAATGTTCAAAACTGTTTACTTTACATACTGATTGTACAGACAGTTTCAATAATTATGGTGGCATATTACTGCCGTAAGATAACCAGTTGTAAATATTAACTGGTTATCTAGTTAGGGTTTGCGAATTTCACTTAATAAGTAACATACTAACTAGTTAACTAGATAAGACTCGTGTTACCACTTATTTGATATTCTCGAAACGTAAGACGAAAACAGGCATGAAAGTGCCCAGAACTGCCACCAGTTACCCTTTCTTGCTGTAAAATAGACTTAAACGACCATTAACGTACAACTGAAATCCTATCTAGTTTACCACTTATTATGTCACAAACTAACTGGTTAACTAGATAACATTCGTGTTACCAGTTATAAATAGATACTGCGGAGGTTCTTTGTATTTTTCCGCTATGGAAGTTGCAAGTTCATTAAGGAAAAATACGAAGGACCTCCGCAGTATCAATAACGTACAACTGAAATCCTATCTAGTTAACCACTTATTATGTCACATACTAACTGGTTAACTAGATAACATTCGTGTTACCAGTTATAAATAAATACTGCGGGGGTCCTTTGTATTTTTCCGCTATGGAAGTTGCAAGTTCATTTAGGAAAAATACGAAGGACCTCCGCAGTATCACTAACGTACAACTGAAATCCTATCTAGTTAACCACTTATTATGTCACATACTAACTGGTTAACTAGATAACATTCATGTTACCAGTTATAAATAAATACTGCGGAGGTCCTTTGTATTTTTCCGCTATGGAAGTTGCAAGTTCATTAAGGAAAAATACGAAGGACCTCCGCAGTATCAATAACGTACAACTGAAATCCTATCTAGTTAACCACGTATTATGTCACATACTAACTAGTTAACTAGATAACATTCGTGTTACCAGTTATAAATAGATACTGCGGAGTTCCTTTGTATTTTTCCTTTGGACAGTTATCGATCCAAGGGAAAAACACAAAGGACCTCCGCAGTATCTATTTATAACTGGTAACACGAATCCTATCTAGTTAACCACTTAGTAATAGATACTGCGGAGGTCCTTTGTATTTTTCCTTTGGACAGTTATCGATCCAAAGGAAAAATACAAAGGACCTGCGCAGTATCTTTTTATAACTGGTAACACGAATGTTATCTAGTTAATCAGTTATTCTAACATGACGTTGTTTTCCTTGCCTATAGAGAGCGAAGAAAATAACCGTTGATTATTCGTCAATAACCAATGGAAATGCACTACTTTTCACATTGGCTATTCCAGTTATCCCCCCGCGTATAAGCCTGTCATTCAGCGTCACGTGATGTAAAGAAACATACATGTGTATACTACGTCGTCTGCAATGGCTGACTCGATATTTAACTTAACCAGTTAAATGGAGACTTAACCAGTACTCGTGCCGTTTTGTGTGGAAAAATCTCAAAGACAGGACCCGCTCATCACGGGACGCGAACCAGGGACCTTTGATACGAGAGGCCGACGCTCTACCTCTGCACCACTGTAACGTTATGACGTCAAACCGCTCACGTGACGTCACTTTCAGAGTCACGCCCACAGAAAAGATTTAAGTTAAGAACCCCTATTAAAAGCTTTCTCCAAGAATACAAACTAAATGTATGAGAAATCTAAACACACCGTTGTTTGCACTGGATCTCGGACAAGTTTTAGGTTGAATTTCAGGTTTCTAGCTGATTCCGTTATTTGCTGGTGCGAGATCTACAGAAATATGTTGTGAAAATGTCGATTTTTCAGGTTTTAACCTCAAAAATCTCTGAAACTAGATTTTTCCCAGATATAACGAACACGCCCAGACCTAGATCACATTGAGTTCTATAAGTGTGGGGAATTTCAGCAAAATTTCTTTGTCCTCAAATCGCTGAATTTTCGGACACATTGTGACACAATAGCCCTGTAGACATTCGTTCCGTAGAACAGAATAGAATAATTCTGCTCCACTACACTTATTCTATATATATTGTTAACTTGTGTAGTACAATGAAAACTAAATAATTAATTAAATAAAATTACATTGTCTTGTTGCTGAGTCTACCCCTTTTTGTCGTTTTTTTTCTGCAGTTATGCGTATAATGCAGTGGGTAGTCACAATTGATGGAACAGCAAACTGGTGGGTAAACTGGTTTGCTAAATAGTGCATTTATTTCCCTTTGTTAAGGTGTCGGGTCATGTTAGAATCGAAATGAAACTATCAAAAACCTTGGTTTATTGGCGAATAACCATTAATGGTTTGTCGTTCTGATGCGTTGTAATTAACCACTCAGGCCGTAGGCCTTCGTGGTTAATTCATGCGCATCAGAACTCCAAACCATTGGTTATTCGCCAATAACCCACGGTTGTTGATAGTTTATTTCTTAAGTATGGGACATACTAAGTGGTTAACTAGATAGGATTCGTGTTACCAGTTATCGATCACGCGTTTATTGCGCAATACACGCGTGATCGATAACTGATAACACGAATGTGTTTCAGTTGTAAGTTAATGCTCGTGTAAATCTTATTTTACAGCATGGTAAGGTAACTGATGGCAGTTCTGGGCACTTTCAAGCCTGTTTTTGTCTTACGTTTCGAGAATATCAAGTAAGTGGTAACACGAATCCTATCTAGTTAACTAGTTAGTATGTTACTTATTAAGTGAAATTCGCAAACCCTAACTAGATAACCAGTTAATAATGTACAAAACATTAACTGGTTATCTTACGGCAGTAATATGCCACCATAAATAATGATTCCCCTTTTCATTTATCTCAGTTAGGTAAAGAAAAAAACCCACGTCACAACGTCTGCTAAATATAGCTACGCATAACGAACGCTTGCATGTCAGGCTGTTACGTGTTAAATCAATAATCTGCATGTGTATAAGCACCCTTTACACAGCATACCGTTTCCAGTATTTTATAGCTATACATTGATATAGTAGTCTTATTTAAATCTACATTGTTCTGTTTTCAATTTTATATCTGATTATTTAGCTTGAATGGTTGGATCCAAGAATACTTGCACATACTTATACATGAAGTTAAATGATGGTCTACATTGTTCAATATTCAATGTTATATCTGATTGTGTTTGTTTTAACTGGCTTATTCCGCTCTACACACTTTTAAACCGTGTTTGTCTGGCGAACAATATGCATATGTTACCTATAGTTACAAACAATGCAGACCAAGAGTACTTGCACATACATATATATGTAGTTGAAGTTGTGTATACATTGTTCTGTATTCAATGTTATATTTGGGATATTTGTCTTAACTTGTTTATCTCGATTTACACACAATTTAACTGTGTTTTCTCGCCAACAATATGCATCTGTTTACAATAGTTCCAAACAATGTACACCAACATTATTTGCACATACATTTATATGTAGTTTAAGTTTAGTCTGCATTGTTATGTATTCAATGTTTCTTCAGAGCAGAAATGCCCCATCAGATGAAACATGACAAAACAAATAAAGATGACTATACCAGTGACAGCATGAGTTCATCAGGATACGGGATAATACTACAACGTAACAACAATTCCATTTGAATTAACAGTAGATGTTTGGTAGTTTTGTGATTAGAGAGTCCGCCATGGTTCGAATCCCGGTCGAGTCAAACCAATGATTTTTAAAACGATAGTTGTATCGTCTCTTCGTTGAACTGTCATTTACTTAGTTTCTGTAAGGAAACTGGAAAGCACGTGTCTTGTGTTTTACACATATTACGCATGGATGACTCGATCATATATAAGGTAACCCCAATTGGAGTTCCAATGTTGATTATAGGTTTCCACATTGTCTGTATGTCCTCCGAGTCCAGTCATGTCCCGGTCGTTTTTCCTATATCATGTCGACCACATTATTGATGTAGTGGTAGAGCGTCTGCCTCGGATGCTGAAAGATGATTGTTCGATCCCCGATCGGGACATACCAATTAATTTAATAATGGTAATAATAGATCTGCCCTCCTTGGCGCTCATGGGAGGTAAGGCATTACGAATGACAGGTTGGTGTCAGGATCAATGGACTTGTAGTACTGGTAACAAAGGAAACGCCATGCTATGATGGAATAATTGTTGAAAGCGGCATGCGCGTCTTGGGGGATAGTGTAACGTACAACCATTAGTTCAAGCTGACCTTGACAGTTGACCCCACATTAAAGAAAAGACCCTTCACTGTTTGTAGCATGCTATAATATTAATGTTTTGATCACGGGGATATGTTACACTCACATTGCAACATTTCTGTTATTCTATATCACATGTGTATACAATTTCATGAATGATACACAGCAAAACTAGATCAAAATGAATATATATTAATGTGCATATGTAAAACAAAATGGTACCGCACCGTATAGCGATCAATTCAACACATTGTGATTTTTCTACATTTTATTTACTACTAATTAGTAGCAGAAGCCCGCGACTTCTATTTTTAATAGGTTTTCGGAAATCACATTGGAGGGGGGATTATTATTAGAAAGAAACACATTTAGATGTCTTGAACATATTACAATTGTGTTTGTTTAAAAACACTAAGTAATGACACATCTAAAATGAAATAAATATTCCGATGTTTTAGGTATTTTCAGTTTCTTTATTTTGACTCGCATTTATGTTTTTTTGTTTTATTTACGAAGACAAAACAGTCCCTATTAGCTAGACTGGTATACTTTATTTTACACTATATACTACATGTACTCAAAAGGCGATAACTACAAACCTTTGGTGACACATAACACTTGCTTTCGGGATATTCGGATTTTGGCCAGGGTCAAAAATAGAAATAATAACAAATAGTAAGTTTTGGGTACATTTTTGGGTAAATGGTTGATTTTGATGTTTATAAATGTGAAAATTGAGCTCTAAGCTTGGGATTGAATTTTTCAGTTGAACCAACTTCTCCTTCCTGTTTGAGAACACTGGTTGCAGAGCTAGGCGTGAATTTAGAGGTAAATTTGAATACCAGCTTTCGCGTCCAAAATTGCTTGAAAAGGAGCTGGAAACGTGGTATTTCTGACTGCATCCACAGATTGCCTATCGTTTTGAGAGTCTTAGCAGCCTGTCAATTTTACCCTTAACCCCTGCGTTTTTGTTGGGCGATTTTCGGAATAAAGGATCAAATTGATATTTCTGTCCTTCTTTTTTCACCCTGTTTCAGACCACTTTTGTGGCCACTTCTTTCCATAATATGGACTGAGAGTGTGACTTCCAGTCAGTTTCTTATAATTCTGGTACTCCTTGATACAGGCAAACCTTTTTTATAGAACCAGTATGGAAATTATGAGAAATATTGAGAGAATAAAAGTTGGGGTTTCAGAGGAAACAGAAAATCAGCTTTCAACTGTGTTATGCCACCTTATAGGTCAACTGACACGAAACTTGTGTCAACAGTAATCCATAAAATGCCCTTTTTAGACCATTTCTATCAATTTCTATGAAGTAAATGAACATAAGACTGCATTTGACTGCTTTTTCTATGGTCAAATGTTTGATCAAAACAAGGGAGGTAATTCAATAACAAAGAAAATTGCTATGTTTGAAATGTAAATGTTTCAATTTTCCAGCTATTTTGGCATTCAGACAGGGTAAAATTGCAGTTTCATTGTGGAAATAAGTTAATTCCATCACATTTATGCTTAGATTTGTCATTTCAGGCATTGTTGCATTAAATCCACTCTTGTTTGCCCAATCTCTTCATTCAGTCTCTGAAATGTGCAGTTTAGAGCCGCAAATGTGTTGAAGTAGTGCGATTGCCAAGACTGCAGTCTGCGACAAATGCTAACTTTTCACCGGTTTGATCGACAAATCTGACCGACATGTGCATTTGGTTTTTCACGTATCCTTTGGCTTTTCAGCGGGTTTTTGGATGGACTTTGTTATTGCGTTGAAATTAGTCGAATTCAGGCTTGTCTGAATACATATTTTTCATAATAGCTATGATGGTTGTGTTTTTAATGCTTATATTCTTTCTAATGATTAGAAATATATCCTTAAACTATATAGCCAATTTTCAAAGGTGATTTATGCTCCTTTTTTTGTAGTAGCAGTTCTGTGAACAGTTAGAATAAAGGATTTTCACTCAATCTGGCACAACAATTTACAAGGTATGTGCAAAAGAGCTGACTTTATTGTTAAAATCTGTCTTTCAGACTGCTAGTATAGCACATAAAAAAAGTAACACAGCATTATTGACCACAATTCCATTTGAAAATAAGACCAGTCCATATCCTGTAGTAAAACAGGAGCAGTTCTGGCCATTTTTAACCTTTTTGATTGCGATCATTATTTTGCAGAAATTTAGGGTGAAATGTGCTAGTTTGAGAAGGGTTTTAAATCAGTACCAGAAGAGTTGTGGGTCTTTCAGCCCAAAGAAAATTGTTGAAATGAGTTGTTATCAGATTCTGTTATTGATATAATAGGTTTTGGACCTATTAGACAGGAGATTATTTTTCCTTAAGGTGACACATAACACTTGCTTTCGGGATATTCGGATTTTGGCCAGGGTCAAAAATAGAAATAATAACAAATAGTAAGTTTTGGGTACATTTTTGGGTAAATGGTTGATTTTGATGTTTATAAATGTGAAAATTGAGCTCTAAGCATGGGATTGAATTTTTCAGTTGAACCCACTTCTCCTTCCGGTTTGACAACACTGGTTGCAGAGCTAGGCGTGAATTTAGAGGTAAATTTGAATACCAGCTTTCGCGTTCAAAATTGCTTGAAAAGGAGCTTGAAACGTGGTATTTCTGACTGCATCCACAGATTGCCTATCGTTTTGAGAGTCTTAGCAGCCTTTCAATTTTACCCTTATCCCCTGCGTTTTTGTTGGGTGATTTTTGGAATAAAGGGTCAAATTGATCTTTCTGTCCTACTTTTTTCACCCTGTTTCAGACCACTTTTGTGGCCACTTCTTTCCATAATATGGACTGAGAGTGTGACTTCCAGTCAGTTTCTTATAATTCTGGTACTCCTTGATACAGGCAAACCTTTTTTATAGAACCAATATGGAAATTATGAGAAATATTGAGAGAATAAAAGTTGGGGCTTCCGAGGAAACAGAAAATCAGCTTTCAACTGTGTTATGCCACCTTTACGTCGCAGTCTAATTTGTTTACATACGCGCACCTGCTTGAAGCGTGACTCGCGAATACCAACTGCGTAGATCAATCTCCTTTGCAGAGAGCCGTCTCTTTACACTCACTTACAAATAGTAAATCGTAGGTGATTTAAAATGTTTATTTGGTTCGAAACAAATGAAGAAAAGAACAAACCGAGATAAAACTAGTTTTGATAGAAAAATTACTTTGAACGAACACTCTCTGCCTATAAAGAGAGTTTCAAGAACGACACCTCTGCGAATAAGAAAGAATCGGGTCTTTCGTACAAATTAGTTCGTCCTTGACAATTTTAAATGTGTCATTTAATTCCCTAAAGGCATATTGCTTCCGATCTGCATATTGTTATGCATCATTGACACAAGGGCGCTCATCATAATATAATTTTAAAACATGAGTAGTTTGTTATTTTCGTTATAAAAAAGGAAGGAAAGAATTAAAATAAATTAACATGTTGTAGGGCTCAGTTTATGTTCGAAATTAAGTTTAAATTATACAACAATTTCAATGAGATTTAAATGTTTAGTTGATATTATATTTCGAAGGTGGTCTAATTTATAAATATTGGACTACGTTTCAACATTTGTTAAAGTATGATATAATTAGGATGCCAAGCTAATATCATTTTGAGAAAAAGAGAAAACTCATGTCTTCAGCGATGTAACCCTTAACTCATTGTTTTAAAAGTAGATTGCTGAAAAGGTGTCCACTGTTGACTTTAATAGAGGAAAGGTAAAATGACGTGCTATTGCATGCACATCCTAAATTGTCTGTTTTGTGGTTTTATTGAAAAATAATAAAATTCAAATATTCTGACAAACATCTTGAAAAGTGTATGTGGAATTCACAAATCTTATAATTATTCCTTAATGAAAGCACTGTATACATACTAAGACTAATGATTGGCAAGATTTCTCATTTCCATTACTGTTTTTGATCAATAATTAGTTGGTTGTGCGTAAGGTCAACCTACTTTGGAATGGAGATTGATCATAAACAATGAAAGGCTTCAATTATCATTCACTTCGTTGACAAAACAATGCAAGTTATGATACATTTTCACTTGACCCCACCCCTGATGTTCCAATATGCCCCTCATAGGTTGATAACTGTTTATTCAACTACTATAATGTTAGTGTTATGCATAACTGCACTATGGATATCCGGCGACATTGATGCGTTGCATCAACTTTCTCTTGTACATAGTTGAGGAAACAATAAATAGCTTGTTCGGGTTTTTTTCAAAATGCTATCGCACATAGAGAAACCAAATAAATGGGAATATACAGGCTTATTTGTGTCGTCATTATTTATATATATTAGCTTCAATGCTTATTTCGCTGTTAAGCTCATCCAGCTGAACTCCTGAAATTTATTTCACCTCTCTTGATTGTTAATGTACTCTTGTATATTATCTATTGGTTTTTTTTGACGTTTATTAAGTTATCTAATATTGATGGCTTAGCGCGAAACGGTTGTACTTGTATGTGAATTAAGAAGCAGTTACACCTATTTCGCTATGTGCCAACGATAAATATTGTTAAGATGTGTTTAACATTGTATGAATAAACAAATAGTGTAGACCAATACTAGTCTTCATGAATATGCAGGCTGATCTGTCATTGTTTGTTAATTAAAATAAAGTATAGCTTGATAACACAATTTTACTGAGAGCGGGATATGGGTTGCTTTAACGCTTCAACACATATAGACGTTTTATTATGTTTCTGCAGCAGACGACTTTTGAAAACATTTTCAACACTTTTCAATTATTATATTATCTTTTACAGAGTTTTCACATTTGCCTAGAATCATCTTTAATGCAGTTGTGTCGTATACCAGTCTGTTTTGAATAATACTGGAAAGTTTCTGTATCGTTTCCACAAACCAAACGAAAACGTCTGTGACGATTGACTATTTTGAGTGTAGCCGGATTTTATTATATTTGTTATTGTTACATATGGGGCTCCATACTGGGGAATTAATTACTAAGTCAGCATAAGTTATGTGACTTTTTACACCTGAGCGCGTTCAGAAAACTCATTTAAAGAAATAGAATAATTGTTTGTTTAAGTGTATTATCGAAATTTCTTTCATCTCGTGAAAAGCGAAGGGTTATATTTTAAGTCGTGGCTACGCCACCCTTGAAAATATCACGTTTGCTTTTCACTCGATGAAAGAAATTTTGATAATACACTGAAACAAACAATTACCCTCTATCTAATTACTATTTTGCATTATCTTAATAATTCAACCATGTCTAGTGTATCAACGGCAAGCTGTTTATGCTTTCGTTAAACATAAAATATCTGTTCACTTCTGTTATTTTCCGTTCTATTTGCCGTTAGATGGAGGAAGAATACTTTGTTTGGTACCGTCACTCTGAACGGCCGTGTATTCTATTTATTACATTTCATTATAAAGGCCCGAAGTGAGAAGGATTCCCTAAATTGTCCAATAATCAGAGTGTTATCACTGTGTCTGTAAGTTAAACAATGAGGCCGGAATACGCCGTCAGCATGGGTTAAAGGAGTATTAAACAAAGAATGCAAGTTGAAGTCGTCACCACTTGGGAAAAGAGTACCGTGGTGAGTACCGTCACTCTTCACAACGTGTATATTGTTGATATCTAGTCCACACACCATGAAGTTATCATACGAGTCAAACAATACACCATGATCAACGATAAGATCTTTATAATACTTATACAGTGTTTTGCCCGTGTTATCCATACACACTACACCACATCCAGAACTACTGACAAGAATTCTGTCCATAGAACTGTTCACGGCCAAGAAGCAAGGACGTCCACGATCAACGTTTAAGGTGTTCACGGTAACACCATCCATCGTAAGCACCTTTACCATTCCTCCCCTACAATCGTTCTCGTGACAACTGACATATAGTTTTTCGTTTTGACAGTCAATTCCCCAACAATTCATCCCGACAAAAATACATTTACCCTTCTCAATATTCTTAGAAACATTTAAGAACTGAAGACTCTTTGAAAGTGGTTCAGTCACAATGATCTCATTCCAAGAAACAACCGCAACATCCCAGACAGAGTGTCCAAGCTTCAGTTCGTTCTTCAATGTAAGGCTGTATGTAAAGACTTTGACAGATTCATTATAACAAATTACTAATTCACCGTCTGGCATAAAAGTACATCCGTTAACTGGTTCGGATACTGCACTAATGCGTTTATTGTTAGTCGTAGAGGATATGTCAAGGAAGCTTATCTGACTCTTTTTGACGTTTAGTATTCCCATTGAAGTTACTGCTGACATTATGGTCACGAGTTTGTAAGACTGCTCGAATTCTAACGTATCTGGCCTAACCTGTTTCAGTATGTCGTCTTTCATTTCTATCCCATCTTCAAGGGTTCCGTTCTCTTTCATCGTGAGAACAAATGCCGCATCTTCAACATCATTTCCGAGGATTTCAAACGAGTTCATGATAGCTCGCATCTGTTTTCTTATCACGACTAATGCTTTGATATCCCCATCGATTTCAGCAAGAAGCTGATTTTGTTTGTTTTCTATACTGTCTTCCATATCCTTTGTTAGCTTTTCGGCCCAGGTAATTATTTGGTTTTTGATTCTCTTTACTGCTTGAATACATTTTCTGGAGGAAACTCGTATCAAAGTTTGTTCTTTTTCCCTTGAATCTTCAATTTCTTTGATCTCGTATAACAAAGCCTTTGCTTTTTCAGTGCATTGAAACACGTCGTTCTTTATCTTTGCTTCTTTCGTAAATTGCTTAAAGGTCTCGGTGTTACATTTTCTGTGTTTCGCTGATTTACATGCACTGCATATGGGTACGTTATGACTCACGCATATATGTGTAAGGGTCTCTGTACGGTGGACGTCACATGCCATAATTGACGAAGTAAGTGCCTTTTGTTTAATCGACAATCTCTGTGACTCTTTGAACGGTTTAAGCTCATGCTCACGAGATGCTTTAGAACTGCGATGGACTGCTTCACTGGTATCACACAGATATTCAGAGCACACCTGACAGTAGGCTCCTGCTTCTGTGTTGATACCCCTGAATGAACAAGGATCGCACATCTTAGTCGGATCTTCATCTGACAGGTCTGTGCGATTTGCTTCGGCCATTTTCAACCTGCCGTGAAATAAAGATGAGTAGTGGTTTTAACGGCGATGTATAGATGTAAACGGTAAAACATAGAATTACACGAGGATAAATGGAAATGGTTGGAGGAGAACCTAAGATCAGTGTCATGTGCTTTTGGTTTTTTAACATTGTTTTTTCAGACGATATCGTTGTCAACAAGGAAGTTTCTATATGTCTGATCTGGCAATATGTTCATTATGGATCGACATTCTTTGTAATAACACCTGATTCCTTTGCATACATTACATTCATATAACATCTAGATAACACACAAATAATTGTATAATCCTTACCTTTGAATTCAATAATGACTTTTTTAGGCAAAATAACTGATTTTAAAATGTCTATGAACGTGATTCGAATGGTAAAACTTACTACAGATTGTGTATAAATTGATGAACGTTTTATCAATTCAGTATTAAATGACTATATTAACCTCATCCCCACCCTTGAATTCGATTAAAACCTCTTTACACACAAGAACTTATTCTAAAATGCTACATATCTCATTTCGAATGGTAAACCTCACTACAGATTGTGTGTAAATATGAACATTTCGTCAATTCATTATTACTTGACTATATTAACGTGATCCTTACCTTTGAATTCAATAATGACCTCTTTACACAAAAGAACTTATTCTAAAATGTCTGTTTAGTGGCTGTAAATTGATAACCGTTTTGTCAATTCATTATAAACTGTCTATTAATTCTTACCTTTGAATTCAATAGTGATGTCTTTACGCACAATAACTGATATTAACGTGTATTTGAACATTTATGAACGTTTTATCAATACAATATAACTTGACTATATTAACCTGATACCGACATTGAAATTCAGTAATGATCTCTTTACGCACAAATCTGTTACTAAAGTGTCCATTTAACTCATAAAGAATGGCATAGTTCACAACACAGATTGTATGTAAATTGAGAAATATTTCGTCAATTCATTATTAGTTTATTAACTGACTATACTATAGGTTCGAATTCAATAATCACCTCTTTAACGACAAGTGTCTATAAATTCAGAAAAATATATTTATACAAAAAATAGATTGCGTGCAAATTGATGAACGTTTTATCAATTCAGTATTACTTGACAATATAAACTGGACATTTGAACTCAATATTGATCTTCTTACGCGCAATACCTTATTATAACTCATAACGAATGGTATAACTCACACAGAGTATGCGTGTAAATTGTGAAACGTTTCATCAACTCAGTATAACTTGCTATATTATCCGATACTGACCTTTGTGCAATTCGTCTATTATGATTATGTCGTGCACGTGTTCCAACAAATCAAAATGGTACTGATTTCTCTCCATGTAAATTAAAACAAAACAAATCAATACATACATTTGAATTCGCTTTAAATTCATTGATCTGCTTTTATTTTTTACCACTGGTTAGTCAGTGAGCACTTTACAATTAAATGTTAAATTGGCATTGTTACTTATTTAACTTGGGAAAGCTCAGCTTACAGGAAAGTTACACCATCAAACGCACAATGTATACTTAGCGCAAATGACATAATCAAGTTACTACATGTTTCATCAGCATACACCTGATGTTTATTCGAGTTATAACTGAAGCACATACAGATACAAATAGAGTACATATGGACAAATATAATTATAGTGTTTAGGTTTAATGAGAACATTTAGTATCAGCAGTGTAGAATTTATCTATATTGAAATATTATCCATTCACAAGCTAAACCTAAACAGGAGTCCAATTTGAAGACTGTAAGCAGTGGGGATTTAATTTTATTGAACTGTTATCCAGTCACACTTCTAAAGCTTAAAAAGAATCAAAGTTGAAGACTTTAAGCTTTGGGAGAATTTATTTGTATTGAAATATGACCCAGTCACAAGCTAAAACTTAACAAGAGTCAAACTTGAAAACTGTAAGCTTTGGGATAATTTATTTACATTGTAATATTATCATGTCACAAGATAAAGTTTAACAAGTGTCAAATTTGAAGACTGTAAGCAGTGGGGATTTCATTTTTATTGGACAGTTATCCAATCACAAGCTAAAGCATAACAAGAATCAAACTTAAAGACTGTAAGCAATTGGAGAAATGTAATGTGTATTGAAATATTACCGTTTACAAGCTTAAGGCTTAACAAGAGTCCAACTTGAAGACTATAAGCAGTTGGATAATTTATTTATACTAAATTATTATCCAGTCAAAATCTAAAGCTTAACAAGAATCAAACTTAAAGACTATAAGCAGTGTGAGAATTTATTTGTTTTGTAATAGTATTCAGTGACAAAGTAAAGCTTAACAAGAATCTAAACTTGAATAATGTAAGTGGGAAGAATTTATTTATATTGAAATGTTATCCAATCACAAGCTAAAACGTACAAGAGTCAAACTTAAAGACTGTAAGCATTGGGATAATTTATTTGTATTGAAATAAAAATTTATCCAGTCACAAGCTAAGCTAAACAAGAGTCAAACTCGAAGACTGTAAGCAGTTGTGAGCATTTATTTGTATTGAAATATAATCCAGTCACAAGCTCAAACTTAACAAGAGTCAAACTTAAAGGACTGTAATCAGTGCAGAATTTATTTGTATTGAATATTACCCAGTCACAATCTAAAAGCTTAAACCAGAGTCAAACTTAAAGACTATAAGCAGTGGGAGAATATATTTGTATTGAAATATTATCCAGTCACAAGCTAAAGCTAAACAAAGTAACACTGAAATACTGTGAAAAGTGGGAGAATTTATTTGCATTGAAATATTATCCAGTCACAAGCTAAATCTTAAAAGGAATCAAACTTGAAGACTGTAAGCAGTGTGAGAATATATTTGTATTAGAGAAAGAGGTAGGAAGACAGACGGACAACACGTCTTATCTAACCGTTAATACATGTCTTAAATTTTAAGTGCCTCCGTTCTATAGATTACTTTATTACTTGGAAGAATAGCTATGTTTTTTTGGGGAAAAACAGCGAACTTTCCATACTTAATAGACGGACCATATCTAATACTTGTTCTCATTCTAACTATCTATAATGAAACTCGTTATTACTTTGAAATATCAACTCGTTATTACTTGAAATATCAACTCGTTATACTTTGAAAATATCAACTCGTTATTACTTTGGTGTCAATTCGTTATTAAATTGCAAAATCAACCTGTTATCACGTTCGTGTATACGTGTTTTGACTGAATTTAAATAAAGTGTTTCTCCCAATAGGTTTATACAAAAGTAAGTTATACGAGCATTCACTAAGATACAGTGTGTACTACATTTCGGGTGCAGTAGATTGAAATGTGTATTTCCGAGTCATGATCAAGTCTATATCCACACTCCTTCCTCTAATAAGTCACTTATAAGATGTGATTTATTACTCATGCATAATTACCTGTCGCCACCACGTGACTGATAAGTCAATAATATCGCTAGTAGTATGTTTATGCTGGCGAGGGAGATAGAGAGAGAGAGGAGAGAGAGAGAGAGGAAGAGAGAGCAGTAGAGAGAGATGGAGAGAGAGAGAGGAGAGAGAGAGAGAGAGAGAGAGGAAGAGAGATAGAGAGATAGAGAGATAGAGAGAGAGAGAGAGAGAGAGAGAGAGAGAGGGAGGGGGGGAGAGAGAGAGAGAGAGAGAGATAGGGAGGGAGAGAGAGAAGAGAGAGAGTGTGAGAGAGAAAAAGAGAGAGGAGAGATAGGGAGGGAGAGAGAAGAAGAGAGAAGAGTGAGAGATGAGAGAGAGAGAGAGAGAGAGAGGGGGTGGGGGGCTAGAGAGAGATATAAGAGAGAGATAGGAGAGAGAGAGAGCAGAGCGAGCGAGAAAGGGGGAGTCAGAGAGAGAGAGGACAGAGACAGAGAGACAGAGACAGAGACAGGAGAAAGAAGAGAGAGATAGGATCAGAGATAGAGAGATGAGAGTGGATAGAGAGAGGAGAGAGAGAAGAGAGAGAGAGAGAGAGAGAGAGAGAGAGAGAGAGAGAGAGAGAGAGAGAGAGAGAAGAGAGAAGAGAGAGGAGATAGAGAGACAGAGAGAGAGAGAGAGAAGAGAGAGAGAGAGAGAGAAGAGAGAGAGAGAGAGATATAAAGGACAGTCACTACACACAGACAAAACGTCTTACTAAACGTAGATCTGTTTCAAACTTGTATGCACAGTTTCTAATAGTGCACGATATTTACTCTCAAAGAT
>JASEVX010001468.1:0-16016 GCA_031761405.1 Serripes groenlandicus
CATGTTAATTTATTGTAATTCTTTCTTCATTATTTATAATGATCAACTATTCAAAGTACTCATGTTTTAACTTTATATTATATTTCGAAGGTGGTCTCTTTTATAAATATTTGACTACATTTTAACATTTGTCAAAGTATGATCATATAATTTGGATGCCAAGCTAATATCATTTTGAGAAAAAGAGAAAACTCATGTCTTTACCGATTTAACCCTTTTCTCATTGATTTAAAAGGAGATTGCTGCAAAGTTGTCCAACGTTGACTTGAATAAGGGGAAAGTTAAAATGACGTGCTATTGCATGCAAATCCTTAATTGTCTGTTTTTGTGGTATTATTGATAAATAATAAAATTGAAATATTCTGACAAACGTCTTGAAAAGTGTATGTGGAATTCACAATTCTTACAATTATTCCTTAATGAAAGCACTGCATACATACTAAGACTAATGCTTGGCAAGATTACTCATTTCCATTACTGTTTATGAGCAATAATTAGTTGGCTGTGAGTATGGTCAACCTACCTTAGAATGGAGATTGATCATAAACAATGAAAGGCTTCAATTATATTTCAATGAAGGACATCCACTTCGTTGACAAAAAATGCAAGTTATGATACATTTTCACTTGACCCCACCCCTGATGTTCCAATATGCCCCTCAGTTGATAACTGGTTTTTTTCCAACTACTATAATGTAAGTCTTATGCATAACTGCAGTAGGGATGATGCGTTGCATCAATTTTCTCAGGTAATATGAATATATGAATAATTGGTATGCCTCTAACAGGGTTTACCTAAAATACGCAATGGAGATTTTTCGATGCAAAAGGCGAAATGGAGAGGAAAATACGTAATAGAGATCATATATGATATTAGAAGTGAATTATTGTTAAATTAATGATTATTTTCGTAAAATAAAATGTTACGAATTATTTTGTAATTGTTTTTATATCAAAAGTGTATTTTAATAATGCAAATTATATGATTCCCATCGCATTCCTTGCGTATATGTATATTGGCGATATGGGAATAATTTAATGAATATATATATCTTTTTTAAAATTAATAAACGCTTTGTAATATTCTATGTTTATTCAAGTAATTAGTTGTAAAACTATTGCCTATTATGAACATGAAGGACAATTGATAGGTTGGCGAAATAGGTTTTATTTAACAAAAACTTAGATTCTCAAATGTATTTGAGATTCGAGGTTGTGATTGGATACTATCAATGCAATCGAGATCCTAAGTTTTCATTGGCTGACTTAAGCGCGAGAATATACTTTATTACAGAGCATATGAATACAACCCAAATATATTTGTATGCTTCTGTTTATATGTACATAAACATGTGATTTCTATGAACTAACACGCAAGTTGCATTTATCTCATTTGAGGTCCTAGGTTTTCTTTAGGCAATGGGAACCTAGGTTTTCAGAAAAACCTGTGATCTCCGACGAGAACCTAAGTTCTCACGTATTTATTGTGTAAACGGCGTACGGAGGACATACAAAATATATCCATTATTAAAGCCTATGTCTTGATAAAAATTAAACAAAATGTAACTCTTCTATGTCCAAAAAATCTATTTCAATACATTTTGAGTTTAACTTGCGTGTTTTATGATACAATGTATATACTTATTCCTAATATCTGCGTCGAACGTCCATGATAAAAATCAATAACGTTCTCAACCAGTTTCACATATGTTATTAGTATACAAGATTAGTTTGGCACTAATTATTACTTGTGACGTCTTGTTCTTGTTTTAGATTTTCAAAAATGGAGTGAAACACGATAATACGAACATATTTTATATATTGAAACAAACAGGATATTAAAAGATTTTCTATAGTATGCTTTAGGCAGGGCACATACGCCCTTATTCCGTTATAACGAAACCTCGGACAGGATAAATTGCGTTTCCCCGTAACTGTTTTGTTTTTAAATATATATTTCATACATACACCCTTATTCCGATATAACGAAATCTCGGACAGGATAAATTGCGTTTCCCCGTAACTGTTTTGTTTTTAAATATATATTTCATACATACACCCTTATTCCGATATAACGAAACCTCGGACAGGATAAATTGCGTTTCCCCGCAACTGTTTTGTTTTTAAATATATATTTCATACATACACCCTTATTCCGATATAATGGAACCTCGGACAGGATAAATTGCGTTTCCCCGTAACTGTTTTGTTTTTAAATATATATTTCAATTATATATTTATTGTGATATGCGAGATTCCTTTTGTTTCCTTTCTTTTGTAAAGCGTGAATGGAAATTATATTTTAATTTTGTGTCTGAAGAGACTATTTAAATGAAATAAATGTAACAATTTGCGATACACTGTGAATCAAATGGTTGTAGGACGATTCGGCCAACGGACGTTCTGACTGATGTTTCTTCGGCCTAGAACCTTTCAGCCGAGAACTGTTTGGCCAGCTCTTTTCGTCAGTTATTGGCTTCTCGGCCAGATAGGTTTAAAGGCAGTTATATTAGGACACATATTTATTATTTATAATATTGATCATTTTATAATAAATGATATATTTCAATAATACAAAAAATTTAACATAGTATTAATCCTTTACTTTTAATGCTATTTTCTCTTTTCCTAAAAGAAAATAAAAGAAAGAAATAACATAAAATCTTGAGACACAAAAGAAAAATATTTTTTCACACAAAATTTACTATCAGAGTTAGTAGTAAAATTAATCATTTTATAATAAACGATTTATTTTCATAAAAAAAAAATATTTACATGATATTAATCCTTTACTTTTAATGCTATTTTCTCTTTTCCTAATAGAAAAAAAAGAAAGAAATAACATAAAATGTTCAAAAAGAAAACACCTAAATTTAAAGGCGTTACAGTGGCAAACCGAAGTGATAAGGTAATATACGCAAAGGTTGAATGTGAGAAGGAATTTACCAAACATGTCCAAGCTGAGGCTCAATTGGATGTAGCAGGTTTCGGATCTGGAGCGAATGCTGCTGCAAGCGTTTTGAGCATGAGAAAGTAAAGCCAGGCTATAGTAAAATATCGAAAAATTGCTACTTGCAGTTCGAAGAGGTAACAAAAGAAGGGGCGGTGGTTTATATATCAATACAATCTGCAATAGGCCATATGTTGACAGATGCTTATGCAAAGGAAGTTCCTAGTGGAGTAATGGTTACCCATTTTGGTCAGGTAGTTGATGTAGAGGACGGTCATATTTGGACTAAAAGAAGGCCGACAGTTTCATGTCAATAAGGTAAGGCGATTACGATATTCATTTAACATTCATATACAATCTGTTGTGAAATTCTTCTGTACATTCAGCTACATATGATATATTCTATATGATATATAACAGCACACGAGCCGATGTACATTTCATAATAGTATTATATAGAATATATACATATAGTCAGTATGGAATAGGTTTTAATTTTGTGTTATGGGGTTGCGTAATCGAATAGGGAGCAACCAACAGTATTATTGTAAACGGAAAAACTCTATAATATGTTTGAAAAAGAAAACCTTTATGAATCAATAATACTGGTTTTAAACAACAACAAGATACAACATATTAGACAGAGGGAAAAGAGCAATCATTTTTCAGATCGTATTACTTTTCTTTTCTTTGATAATGTTATATTTAATCATATTTCTATGAAACAACGTCCCGAGCAACCTAAGTTTGCGGTTATAGTACTAGTTCGACTGTGAAATACGAACAAAACGTGTTATATCTTAAATTCAAGTAACTTCCTCATTGTTTCTGTTTTTCAGTAATGAACACCACGCCGCCGCCGCCAAGACAAAACAAAAAATAGACATAACCTCTTCATCTTATAACGGCTAGAAAAAGCGATACGAATAAGGAAATATTTTATAAAACTCTATAATCTTAAATTAAATAACACAAATAAATGGGTTTCAAATATGGTCTAGAGAGAACACTTGTATTTTGGTCGGATACAAATTAAAAACGTTCAAATAACGCGCGAACTTATGTTCGAATTTACATAGCATTTTGAGCCGAATCTACATAGCAATTTGAACGCCGACCTGGAAGACTCAGGTCGGCGGTCGGTGTTCGATTTTATATAGCAAACTGAAACCGAGCTCGGTCATCGATATTCGAATTTATTGAATAATTTTAGAATGATTGAATGATTGATTTGGGTTGACCGCCGTTTTCAACACGTTTACAGTCATATCACGACGGACCGTTCACATATTCATATTGTTCGTGGCATTCTCACACCACTATACAACACAACAGACTTTACAAGGAACTGGCTACTTTTCCACAAAGACTGATAACCTATTGGTGTAAGTTGAATGCCGCTTGTCTCAGTGGCTTTTGACGTCGGTAATAATGTTGGCCGAGCTTGGGTTCGAACTAACAACCACCAGATTAACAGCCTGCAATGGCCTTGCTAGATATTCCAGGTCGGCGATCACTTTGCTATATAAATTGGAACACCGATGGTCGAGCTCGATATTCCAGGTTGGCGTTCAGTTTGCTAGCCTTTCCCTGATAATTCAGTCAGTTGCGTCGCGGGTTGTCAATCCAGAGGTTGTGAGTTCGATCCCCAGCGCAGCCATCATTCTTTCTGACGTTCAACAAAAGTCAATGGGACATGCATCTTTCGTATTCCACTAATAGGATATCGGTATATGTGAAAAAGAAGCCAGTTACTTAGAATGTCTGTTGTGTGAAGTAAATTTATTCGAACATCGATTGACGAGCTCGATTTTCCAGGTCAGAGTTCAAATTGATATATATATATATATATATATATTCGAACACCGATGACCGAACACGGTATTCGAGGTCGGCGTTCAGTTTGCTATATAAATTCGAACACCGAAGTCGAAACACGGTTCTTAACGATGTGCAGCTCTAAATAGTATTTGCAGCAACTTATGCAAATAAGGGGAAATGGGGCTTGTTGATCGGAGTCTTAACCCTTTCCCACATAAAATGGGCTATATGCAGCAGACCAAATGTGCATATAAACGAACACCTTTAAACAAGTATTTAGCCGAAGGTCTGTTATCGTGGGGTGTGACATAATGTAGTGCCTTCACAACAATCATACTATGATCGGGATTGAATTGAATACCAGACTGTTTCTGTCTTCGGTCAGTTGTCTGTTGATCTTGGATAAACACTGCGAGATACCATTTGCATAGATAGAAAGCACTAATATAAGGTAGGAAAGTAGGTAGGTAGGTAGGCGTTAAAACCAGACCTGTGTGTGAAGTTGGCTCTAGGTACGGCCATCGGTGTTCGTACTTATATAGCCACCTGAACGACGACCTGGAACACCGAGCTTGGCAATCGTTGTTCGAATTTGTGTAAGACTTTTTGAATGATTGATTGATTGAGGTTCAACACCGTTTCAACAACTTTTCTGTCTTATCATTGCGGCCAGTTCACATATTCATATTTTGCGTGGCATTCTCTGACCAGCACTCTCCACAAAATAATTTCCAAGGAACTGGCTACTTTTCCACATGGACTGATATCCCATTGGAAGAAGACGGATGAAGCTTATCAAAGTGATTTTTATCGAACGTCGGACTGAATGCTTGCCAGCTTGGGTTCGAACTCACTGGATTGAAAGCCCGCGACGAATGTGTGTGAAGTTGGCTCTAGGAGCGGTCATCGGCGATCGGTGTTCAATCACTGGATTGACAGTCCGCGATACTCACGGTTCTTAACGATGTGTCAGTCATATTACGGGGGCTAGTTCACATATTCATGGTTTTCGTGGCATTCTCACATCAGTATTCCCTACATCCGATTTTCTAAGGACCTGTCAACTTTTCCACAAAGACTGATATCCCATTGGTGGAAGGCAAATGCCGCTTGTCTCAGTGACTTATGTCGATCGTCAGCAACATTGTTAGCCGAGTTAGGATTCGAACTTACAACCATTTGATTAACAACCCGTGGCGATACCGACTAAGCTACCGGGGCACGGCTAGCAATTTGAACACCGACCTGACACAACGAGCTCGACCATCGGTGTTCGAATTTATATAGCAAACTGAACGCCGACCTCGAATACCGTGTTCGGTCATCGGTGTTCGAATATATATATATATATATATATATATCAATTTGAACTCTGACCTGGAAAATCGAGCTCGTCAATCGATGTTCGAATAAATTTACTTCACACAACAGACATTCTAAGTAACTGGCTTCTTTTTCACATATACCGATATCCTATTAGTGGAATACGAAAGATGCATGTCCCATTGACTTTTGTTGAACGTCAGAAAGAATGATGGCTGCGCTGGGGATCGAACTCACAACCTCTGGATTGACAACCCGCGACGCAACTGACTGAATTATCAGGGAAAGGCTAGCAAACTGAACGCCAACCTGGAATATCGAGCTCGACCATCGGTGTTCCAATTTATATAGCAAAGTGATCGCCGACCTGGAATATCTAGCAAGGCCATTGCAGGCTGTTAATCTGGTGGTTGTTAGTTCGAACCCAAGCTCGGCCAACATTATTACCGACGTCAAAAGCCACTGAGACAAGCGGCATTCAACTTACACCAATAGGTTATCAGTCTTTGTGGAAAAGTAGCCAGTTCCTTGTAAAGTCTGTTGTGTTGTATAGTGGTGTGAGAATGCCACGAACAATATGAATATGTGAACGGTCCGTCGTGATATGACTGTAAACGTGTTGAAAACGGCGGTCAACCCAAATCAATCATTCAATCATTCTAAAATTATTCAATAAATTCGAATATCGATGACCGAGCTCGGTTTCAGTTTGCTATATAAAATCGAACACCGACCGCCGACCTGAGTCTTCCAGGTCGGCGTTCAAATTGCTATGTAGATTCGGCTCAAAATGCTATGTAAATTCGAACATAAGTTCGCGCGTTATTTGAACGTTTTTAATTTGTATCCGACCAAAATACAAGTGTTCTCTCTAGACCATATTTGAAACCCATTTATTTGTGTTATTTAATTTAAGATTATAGAGTTTTATAAAATATTTCCTTATTCGTATCGCTTTTTCTAGCCGTTATAAGATGAAGAGGTTATGTCTATTTTTTGTTTTGTCTTGGCGGCGGCGGCGTGGTGTTCATTACTGAAAAACAGAAACAATGAGGAAGTTACTTGAATTTAAGATATAACACGTTTTGTTCGTATTTCACAGTCGAACTAGTACTATAACCGCAAACTTAGGTTGCTCGGGACTTTGTTTCATAGAAATATGATTAAATATAACATTATCAAAGAAAAGAAAAGTAATACGATCTGAAAAATGATTGCTCTTTTCCCTCTGTCTAATATGTTGTATCTTGTTGTTGTTTAAAACCAGTATTATTGATTCATAAAGGTTTTCTTTTTCAAACATATTATAGAGTTTTTCCGTTTACAATAATACTGTTGGTTGCTCCCTATTCGATTACGCAACCCCATAACACAAAATTAAAACCTATTCCATACTGACTATATGTATATATTCTATATAATACTATTATGAAATGTACATCGGCTCGTGTGCTGTTATATATCATATAGAATATATCATATGTAGCTGAATGTACAGAAGAATTTCACAACAGATTGTATATGAATGTTAAATGAATATCGTAATCGCCTTACCTTATTGACATGAAACTGTCGGCCTTCTTTTAGTCCAAATATGACCGTCCTCTACATCAACTACCTGACCAAAATGGGTAACCATTACTCCACTAGGAACTTCCTTTGCATAAGCATCTGTCAACATATGGCCTATTGCAGATTGTATTGATATATAAACCACCGCCCCTTCTTTTGTTACCTCTTCGAACTGCAAGTAGCAATTTTTCGATATTTTACTATAGCCTGGCTTTACTTTCTCATGCTCAAACGCTGCAGCAGCATTCGCTCCAGCTCCGAAACCTGCTACATCCAATTGAGCCTCAGCTTGGACATGTTTGGTAAATTCCTTCTCACATTCAACCTTTGCGTATATTACCTTATCACTTCGGTTTGCCACTGTAACGCCTTTAAATTTAGGTGTTTTCTTTTTGAACATTTTATGTTATTTCTTTCTTTTTTTTCTATTAGGAAAAGAGAAAATAGCATTAAAAGTAAAGGATTAATATCATGTAAATATTTTTTTTTTATGAAAATAAATCGTTTATTATAAAATGATTAATTTTACTACTAACTCTGATAGTAAATTTTGTGTGAAAAAATATTTTTCTTTTGTGTCTCAAGATTTTATGTTATTTCTTTCTTTTATTTTCTTTTAGGAAAAGAGAAAATAGCATTAAAAGTAAAGGATTAATACTATGTTAAATTTTTTGTATTATTGAAATATATCATTTATTATAAAATGATCAATATTATAAATAATAAATATGTGTCCTAATATAACTGCCTTTAAACCTATCTGGCCGAGAAGCCAATAACTGACGAAAAGAGCTGGCCAAACAGTTCTCGGCTGAAAGGTTCTAGGCCGAAGAAACATCAGTCAGAACGTCCGTTGGCCGAATCGTCCTACAACCATTTGATTCACAGTGTATCGCAAATTGTTACATTTATTTCATTTAAATAGTCTCTTCAGACACAAAATTAAAATATAATTTCCATTCACGCTTTACAAAAGAAAGGAAACAAAAGGAATCTCGCATATCACAATAAATATATAATTGAAATATATATTTAAAAACAAAACTGTTACGGGGAAACGCAATTTATCCTGTCCGAGGTTCCATTATATCGGAATAAGGGTGTATGTATGAAATATATATTTAAAAACAAAACAGTTGCGGGGAAATGCAATTTATCCTGTCCGAGGTTTCGTTATATCGGAATAAGGGTGTATGTATGAAATATATATTTAAAAACAAAACAGTTACGGGGAAACGCAATTTATCCTGTCCGAGATTTCGTTATATCGGAATAAGGGTGTATGTATGAAATATATATTTAAAAACAAAACAGTTACGGGGAAACGCAATTTATCCTGTCCGAGGTTTCGTTATAACGGAATAAGGGCGTATGTGCCCTGCCTAAAGCATACTATAGAAAATCTTTTAATATCCTGTTTGTTTCAATATATAAAATATGTTCGTATTATCGTGTTTCACTCCATTTTTGAAAATCTAAAACAAGAACAAGACGTCACAAGTAATAATTAGTGCCAAACTAATCTTGTATACTAATAACATATGTGAAACTGGTTGAGAACGTTATTGATTTTTATCATGGACGTTCGACGCAGATATTAGGAATAAGTATATACATTGTATCATAAAACACGCAAGTTAAACTCAAAATGTATTGAAATAGATTTTTTGGACATAGAAGAGTTACATTTTGTTTAATTTTTATCAAGACATAGGCTTTAATAATGGATATATTTTGTATGTCCTCCGTACGCCGTTTACACAATAAATACGTGAGAACTTAGGTTCTCGTCGGAGATCACAGGTTTTTCTGAAAACCTAGGTTCCCATTGCCTAAAGAAAACCTAGGACCTCAAATGAGATAAATGCAACTTGCGTGTTAGTTCATAGAAATCACATGTTTATGTACATATAAACAGAAGCATACAAATATATTTGGGTTGTATTCATATGCTCTGTAATAAAGTATATTCTCGCGCTTAAGTCAGCCAATGAAAACTTAGGATCTCGATTGCATTGATAGTATCCAATCACAACCTCGAATCTCAAATACATTTGAGAATCTAAGTTTTTGTTAAATAAAACCTATTTCGCCAACCTATCAATTGTCCTTCATGTTCATAATAGGCAATAGTTTTACAACTAATTACTTGAATAAACATAGAATATTACAAAGCGTTTATTAATTTTAAAAAAGATATATATATTCATTAAATTATTCCCATATCGCCAATATACATATACGCAAGGAATGCGATGGGAATCATATAATTTGCATTATTAAAATACACTTTTGATATAAAAACAATTACAAAATAATTCGTAACATTTTATTTTACGAAAATAATCATTAATTTAACAATAATTCACTTCTAATATCATATATGATCTCTATTACGTATTTTCCTCTCCATTTCGCCTTTTGCATCGAAAAATCTCCATTGCGTATTTTAGGTAAACCCTGTTAGAGGCATACCAATTATTCATATATTCATATTACCTGAGAAAATTGATGCAACGCATCATCCCTACTGCAGTTATGCATAAGACTTACATTATAGTAGTTGGAAAAAAACCAGTTATCAACTGAGGGGCATATTGGAACATCAGGGGTGGGGTCAAGTGAAAATGTATCATAACTTGCATTTTTTGTCAACGAAGTGGATGTCCTTCATTGAAATATAATTGAAGCCTTTCATTGTTTATGATCAATCTCCATTCTAAGGTAGGTTGACCATACTCACAGCCAACTAATTATTGCTCATAAACAGTAATGGAAATGAGTAATCTTGCCAAGCATTAGTCTTAGTATGTATGCAGTGCTTTCATTAAGGAATAATTGTAAGAATTGTGAATTCCACATACACTTTTCAAGACGTTTGTCAGAATATTTCAATTTTATTATTTATCAATAATACCACAAAAACAGACAATTAAGGATTTGCATGCAATAGCACGTCATTTTAACTTTCCCCTTATTCAAGTCAACGTTGGACAACTTTGCAGCAATCTCCTTTTAAATCAATGAGAAAAGGGTTAAATCGGTAAAGACATGAGTTTTCTCTTTTTCTCAAAATGATATTAGCTTGGCATCCAAATTATATGATCATACTTTGACAAATGTTAAAATGTAGTCAAATATTTATAAAAGAGACCACCTTCGAAATATAATATCAGCTAAACAGTTAAATTTCATTGAAATTGTTGAATAATTTCAAACTTAATTTCGAACATAAACTGAACCTTACAACATGTTAATTTATTGTAATTCTTTCCTTCCTTTTTTATAATGAAAATAACAAAGTACTCATGTTTTAAAATTTATATTATAATGAGCGCCTTTGTGTCAATGGTGCATAATAATATGCAGATCGCAAGCAAAATGCCTGTAGGGAATCTAATGACACATTTAAAATTGTGAAGGACGAAATGATCTTGTACTAAAGACCTGATTCGTGAACCATTCTTCTTCGCAGAGTTGTCGTTAAATCAGCTATAATTAACTATTTGTAAGTGAGCGTAAAGAACGGCTCTCGGCAAAGGAGATTGATCTACACGATCGGTATTCGCTAGTCACGTGATGAACGGTTTTAGCTTAGAAACAGTTCGTTCTTTAGATATACACGGATAAACATTATTAAATGCATTCTTCACAAATCAAGACATCTCTTTGAACATGAAAATAACATTCAGTAAGTTGAAATTGCTATTAAAAGGAGAATTCGAAGTGATTTTTATCTCGATATTGACACATAACAGACTGCTGCAAGTCTAATAGGGACTGTTTTGTCTTCGTAAATAAAACAAAAAAAAACTAAATGCGAGTCAAAATAAAGAAACTGCAAATACTTAAAACATCGGAATATTTATTTCGTTTTTATTTGTTTGGAACAAACAAATTTAGTAGCTGCAATTCTGAAGCCATTCGTCTTATGGAAAAGTCCATGAATTTCATACGCGTGAAAGTAGTACTCAATACTTGCTCTTACTTTTCAAATGTATCACGATATTTGAAATAATGATATATTTATATCGTCTTTGTTTTCTTATGTGGTTCTTATATTCAAAGAGAATTTGGAAATAAAATGAAACATTGTATTTTAAAACATGAACGCGGAGATATTTATAAATCTCAATGAGTGAACTGCTACAGGGAGAACTATTTCCGATTTAAGCTCCAGATACGGTATTTGAATTTTCAATCACGCATTGAAAATGTAGATAAAAACAGAATTGAAAATATTTTCTTTGTGCCTTGTCGGCCATATAAATATAGTATAAAGAATTAAAAAAGCAAATATGTGCGTCATAAAATGCATTTAAAATGAGAGTAACACATTTGCAGAGAAATCGTGATCGTCGAATTCTATTTATAAATACGACGGTATGGGGGGAGGGTCTAAAGTGCGGACGCGATCTGCGGACAAATACATCATAGAGGGAAAATGCGGACAAATGCAATATAGAGGGAAAATGCGGACGCTATAGAATATAGAGCAAATCTGCGGACGCTATGATTTGTTGTAAAAAATGTTTAATTAAAGATGGGCAAATGTGTATAATTTGTTACATATGATCATATCCGGGGTTTTCTTTGTAAATATATAATGTGTTTGATTGCTTTTATCAGTGATATAGATTAGACCAAAAATCGAGATCATGCTGAAATGGAATCGCTTTGTAAAGTGTTTTAACGACTTTCCTCTTTATATCATATCTATAGATATTAATAACGAGAATTGATGGATTGATTTTCCGACAAGTAAATGTCTTTTGACGCATCTGCAGCGGACGAAATTTGAAAACATTGCAAGAATAGAATAGGTTGCTAGTAACTAGCCATAGGTTTTGCTTCAATTATATCCTCTCCTTTACAATCGATTTAAGGGTCATGGGTTCTAGTTATTGTTTGGCCTCTTCATTTTCTACTTTGTAACTTTCAACAGTTTTCCATGTGCCATACTACGAGGCAAATGATCCATGCAACATTTTATTCTGTAGGGTACTTGGAAGGGGCAGAACAATTTAAATAACAAATAAACAATAAGTATATATATATATACAACACTGTTTCTAGTAATTATATATATATATATACAACAATAATACTAATCTATAACAAATAAGTTAAATGTTTTTTTCTTGCTGTGTAAACAGTAAAAAGCAACATATATTGAAAACATTGTGGGAAAAGGAGAATTTGCTTATTTAAACAATTTCTTAATTCCCATAACCTTTCTTTACCGTCGTATAAACCAAATTTGTATTTGAAGGCTGTTATAAGTAAAAAACTTAAATGTTGCCAATTTAATCACATATCAAACTTGAAAAATCTTCTCCTCCGAAAGTGTTTGGCCAATTTTCAATTCTTTTTGTAGAAATGTTCATTGGGAGACCATCTATCAGATTCCTCCAAGCCATGTTGATTGGTCGAAAAACATGGCCGCCAGGGGGTAGGGCTATTTGGCCTTATATGGCTATAGTGAAAACTTGAAAAATCTCTTGTTAAGCAGGTAGCTTTTGAGTAAGATTTTAGAAAACCCTTGGTCAATAATGATTTTTTTTGTAACAAAAATTGGTAAATATTTAAATAAGTGAGTCGGGGCCATAATGGTTAACCATTTTTATGGCCCGGAATCACCGATTCGGTGGGCATCTAGTTTTTGTCCTGTCTGCACGTCTGCACGTCTGTCTGCACGTCTGTCTGCACGTCTGTCTGTCTGTCTGTCTGTCTGCACGAAAAAAACTTTAACCTTGACCACTACATTTGAACCATAACAGGTACGGCTACCATATTTCACATGTGTATTTCTTGTGACATGATCTTTCTGTCAGTACCAACATTTTTGACCTTGCGACCTTGACCTTTGACCTAGATGTTGCCATTCTCGAAAAAAACTTTAACCTTGGCCATTACTTTTGAACCATAACAGGTACGGCTACCATATTTCACATGTGTATTCCTTGTGACATGACCTTTCTGTTAGTACCAACATTTTTGACCTTGCGACCTTGACCTTTGACATTGATGTTGCCATTCTCGAAAAAAACTTTAACCTTGACCATTACTTTTGAACCATAACAGGTACGGCTACCATATTTCACATGTGTATTTCTTGTGACATGAAATTTCTGTCAGTACCAACATTTTTGACCTTGCGACCTTGACCTTTGACATAGATGTTGCCATTCTCAAAAAAAACTTTAACCTTCACCACTTATTTTGAACCATAACAGGTAAGGCTACCATATTTCACATGTGTATACCTTGTGACATGACCTTTCTGTCAGTACCAACATTTTTCACCTTAACCTTTGACCTAGATGTTGCCATTCTCGATAAAAACTTTAACCTTGACAACTACTTTTGAACCATAACAGGTACGGCTACCATATTTCACATGTGTATACCTTGTGACATGACCTTTCTGTCAGTACCAACATTTTTTACCTTGCGACCTTGACCTTTGACCTAGATGTTGCCATTCGGGGGCATCAGTGTTTCACAAACACATCTTGTTTTTACATGTCTTTTGAAACTTGGAAATTAAATATAATATTCACATGTATGTCTCATGATTTATTTTTATAGACAACTAAAATGGCATTTAATTTTAACGGATGCGTCATTTATTCTTTTACCCGAAGTTGTAATATTTATAAACAATGCAGTTTATAAATCACACATCTATGCAAATGCAAATGTTTGAACAGTTTTATGTACCCAAACAAATTTAGTGCCTTCAGCGCTTTGATTAGATGTGTCATGACTTAGTGTTTTTAAACAAACACAATTGTTCAAGACATTTAAAAAAAAAAAAATCTAATAATAACTCGTCCTCCCATGTCATTTCCGAAAAGCTATTAAAAATATAAGTCGCGGGCTTCTGCCTGGGGACTAATAACAAGACTAACCTCTTCCACAAGTATAAGATAGAGACAAATAGATGGAACCTCCGTAAATGTTTCGGATATATGAAATGCTATAATATGTCTTTGAAGTGAAATTTCACCTTGATATCAAAGGGGTATTCTTTATAAAAACTTCAGATACATCTAGTAATCGGGACTGATGAAATGGAGGAAATACACTGGTCAAATGGAGATAATAAGCAGGCGAAATTGAGGCAATACGTTGGCGAAATGGAGATATTGCCCCCTTTGCCACACATAACAGATACTTTTTATGTTATTATTCCATTATGATAAACATCGAAGCATAGTTGATCCCGCTTAATTGCAACTTTTCAATGTTTGGATAATCAAAAGATATTTTTTAAAAAAATCTCTAAAATAATGACTTAAATAAGGTTTGCAATTAAGACATCTACTAGACACAAACAGACTAGATTTATGTACATTTGGAAATAAATATACATGATCAAATTACAGGAAAAGGTGTAATTGCAGGTCTGTCTGCAGCTCACTCTTTAATGTATCCCTAACTGTTTTGTTTTGTTTGTAAACGTTATTCTTTTCACTATGTTTTGCCTCAATATGAATGCTACGGGAAGAAAATTATCCCATGTACTCTATTTAAAGTTCTTTGTCTCTAAGAAAAGGAAGTGTTTCTGGAATATTGCCAAATGTGACAAAGACTTATTTTAAATGTGGTGCTGTCTTCTGAAGCTTTGAGAGTCTGAGAGTTATGTGGACATTCTAAAACTGTTGTCATCTCTGGTTGTGGTTCGATTGGAATATAGAGTCTCTTACCCTTGATGGATTCTTTTGCGCAATAGTGGTTATTCTTAAGCACAACAGATGTTAATTTGTTTTGTTGGTGAAAAATCAGTCCTTTAGTGCAGGACGACTAAAGGACGATTTGTTTATTAAAGAATATCAATATATGTATGATAAACAATATCCATTTTGTCGGCTCGTTTAAAGACATTTATTTGTCGGGGATATTTCCAGAAACACCTGTGATCTCAGACGAGAACTTAGGTCCTCGTAGTTATTGTGTAAACCCTACATCTTAGGTGTATTCGGCCGAGTTGTTCCGAATACAATAAACCGGAAAATAAATAATATTAAGGGCCAGTAGGTGTTTATAATATCATCGCAGTTATTACTATTATAACTTTATTCATATATTTCATTTTAAATGAAATTCTATTATTATTTTTTACAATCAATTGTAACTGTATTTTGACCAAGGCATTTACATTTACTTCTTCGTGATAATAACTTCACCTCTCATGCTCAACTATGGATAAAAAGGTTCTAAGTAACATCATATATTCCGGTGCGTGATCGCACCGCGCAATGATTAATCACATGGTTTTCGGTGGGCTAATTTTGAGAAATAACAGTTGAATATAAATGTATTCCGATTTACTTACTGGTCCAAAC
>JASEVX010001469.1:0-16011 GCA_031761405.1 Serripes groenlandicus
ATCCGGCTTGTCACCTTGTTCAGGTACAATCATCCTCTGCTCAACGAATGTAATCACTTCTTCTTGTCCCAGTTCCTTGGCACAAAGTAACGAATTTTGGATTGCTTCGGTTGCTAGGTCCTTTGTGGCGAGATTTTGTAATGACTCTGTTGAAACTGATGCAAACACCTTGAATTCCTGGAAGACTGAGAGCAATGCATTCTCGTCGTCGTTGTCCCGCGTTTGCCGTGATTTGGTAGCCTCATTATGAACGCGTGTACTGCCAGGACTGTGGTTGAACATTGCATTTGTTTCAGCTGAGATATGAGACCTCAGAGTGTACGAAAGTGTCCATCTACAGAGCGCTGATGTTATCTTCGTGATACCAATGATTCCACCTCCTTTCTTTCCTGTACCATTTATCCACTCCATGGATTGGTCTGGGTTCACTTGATTAAACCTTTGAACAGAACATTTGACAACAAAGTTGCCCCTTTGAAACTCTGATAACACAGGTTCTGAAAGTTGGTGCATCTCAGCTAGGTACACTGGACCCCATCTTGCGTAATTCAGGTGATCATACCGCATGAAGTATGGCAACATCAGACTGAATGCGTAGAGATGAAGGTCCCAGATTCCATCACGCTGTGCGCGAGTGAACTGCAATATTATGGATATAATATTCATGTAGCGCCACCAGAAGACAAAGTTCACATCATTGGATTTTCTCTCTACGAAATCCTGCAGGAGCCTATGAAACCGTTCTTCCTTCAGACTTGTTATTAACTCCGGAATGCGTTCCTGATCTTCATCAGCAGCCATTGCAGCAACACCATCGTGACATTCCTTGTCCGATTCTTCAGCATACAAGAGAAACTTTGGCAATAAAATCCGCCACAGGGCTTGCAAGGTGAGTTTGTGAGCTCGCATCGCCTTGTTGTATTCTTTTCCTGTCATTACAAGCTGCACAGCACCCTCCCCAAGCAATCCACTCTCCAGCCACACCTCACCTAAACCAGATCCAGCCATGTGATCTCCTATAGCCTTTAGGAAGTTCATCGCGGTATGAAGTCCACCAAGACGTGGGATTAACTTATCCCGATAATTTTCGACAGACCACTTGAGTTCCATGAGTTTGCAAAATAGTGCTTGGTCCACTGTTATGACTGTATGCTCCTGGTCAAAATGTGAAGATATTGCCATGCATCTCTTCACAACTGTATTAAGTGTATCTAACTCATGAGCCGGTGCAAGAATTATGGGCAAGTATCCTACTGCTGTCTGCTCTGGGTCCTCGAAAGAGACCGCCTGATTGAATACAGTCCAAGACGGTTTTGTGTCGGAATCTTGACGTCCCAGAAAGAAAGCCATGTCCGTTGCTTGTGCTTGTTTTACACATTCACTGTCTGCTTCAGATTGTGTGAACCAGGCATTGTCAACAGGGACTGTGAATACTGGCACACTGGTGGCAGAGTTTATATTGACAGGATACAGGTACCGTTTGGTACCGTCAGTGGATTTTATCATTGAGTATATAATATAAACACTTCATGCATTAGTCAATCATATATATTTAATGACATTTTGTTCTGTAGTTGTGGGCACTTGTATATTTGATAGTATGCCTAGTGTTAAAATGCATTAATCGTATTATTTGACCCTGAAAACATAGGTATAGTCACTGCATTTGACATATATGGTTCCCTAGTTCCGGAGATAACGGATAAAAATGTTTTTTTAGTAATGGCGGCCGCTAATTTGCATATTTGCGAGTACTGTTTAATACTAATTACTTCAAAAAAGGCTTAATCTTATTCCCTGACCCTGAATACATAGATATAGACATTTCATTTAACATATTTGCTTATCTAGTTCCAGAGATATTGCAGAAAATGGTTAAAAAAGTGCCCCAAATTTGCAATTTGGCGGCCATTTTGTTTATGCAAATTAGACCCTTAAAACCAAAAATTACGCTTGGGAACCGGGTTAATCGGGTTCAGCATACCTGAATTATGCTAAAAAGTATGATTCCCAACTTTTACCCCAAAATGCCCCTAACATGCACATTTTCCAGAATTCCCACTAGACTAGAAGAAAACATACAGGTTCACGGGCCATTTTTCGATTTATGAGGTCAAATAGAAGGTCACCCCTTATCTAGCACTGAATTTTACTTTCAATTTCAGAAAATACAGGACGTTCTGAAAATGACTCTTAAGGTGTCAATATAGCTAAAAGCAAACAATATTTTGATTAAACATCAGACAGAGGTTATTTAACTTTATAAAAAGCACTTTCAATTTTCAACAAAATCATTTTGTCCAATGAGAGACAACTTCAGTCTTATATATTCATCTGAAATTTCCTGGACGGCAAGCCGATCTGAATTACTTCCCTTTGACTATGACAAGTCTTAATGGTTTGATTGATTTGGATTTAACAACGTTTTCAACAGATTTTCAGTCATATCACGGCGGCCAGTTCACCTACTCACATGTTTCCTGGTTTTTTCACACCGGTACTCCATACAAAATACATTCCAAGCAACTGGCTTCTTTTCCACATAGACTGTTAGCCCATTGGTGAAAGACGAATACGCGTGGCACAGTGACTTTTGTCAAACGTCGGAAAGAATGTTGGCCGAGCTGGGTTTCGAACTCACATCCCCTGGATTGACAGCCCACGTCGCTTCCGATGGATGAACGTTATTGCTATAGTTCAACAAGATAATCGTAAATAAGTTCAGGAGATAACTTTTTCTCGTTATGAACTAAAATTGAATAGAAAAAACCAAAGACCTAATAACACATTGTGTTATTAGGTCTTTGAAAAAACAAATCATTAAGAATTTCATCAATTGTTCTAGATAACTCATGCGGATTATATATCCAATAAATGAGTTCCTATAAATGAGTTCACTGTACATTTCCTATGTGTTGCTTGTTCAATATCATTATATATCGCGAGGCTCATACATTCCCGTTTTTCTGCAGAATTTGAATATATACGAGTTCTTTTACTGATGTCTATTGATAGTTTTATAACATTGTGCAATGTATTTTTCTTTTTATGTAATATTTAGATGTAATAGCAACTTGTTCATGTATGTGACTAGTCCATGCCTGATTCAAATATATATTTTCCATATGTACTGAACAAATACATATTGACATTTTGTTTCCTCACAACGCTTTTGTCATACATGCTGACATTGACATTGATGTAGTTAATAACAAGACACCGATCAAGTCACTGCACTATGATCATGAAGCACAGCAACACATCAAATAGCTCGACACAATGGGTAAAATATTATAGTACTGGTACATTAGACGAGCCCCTGTAGCTCTCATTCAATACAGGGGCTGTGAATTCAACCCACAGCTCAGCCACCGTTCTTTCCAACGTTCAAAAATTTGTTTAGAGACACGCGTCATACTTCTTTCACCAAAAACCTTTAAGAGTTTTTAAAAAAGCTTTAAAAAAAGCAACAATATGCTTGGAAAGACTGCTGTGTGCAGAACTAGTCTGTGAGAATCAGGAAACATATGGGCTAACTGGTGAACTGGCAGTCGTGATCACTAAAAAAAATGTTGAAAACGGCATTTTATCTTTAATTTAGGAAAATTTGCGGAAAAATTGTTGCAAAATGAAGAATAAATAACACCGGTTTTCATTCGATTTTAAATAGCGTAATTCACGGACAAATACTTCGTAACCTGTCGCATGCTTTTCATACTTGTTATGCTAAACAATCTTCACCCAATAGCTCATCGGAGATCAACACATAGTGTATAAATAGTGAATATCACATTATGAAAAGAATACGCCATACCTGAAAGTTGCTTACATATTCAATATCGAATAAAGAACTAATACAAATTACATCAACAGTAAAATTGCTCCAGATTGGTATTGGTCTAATTTTGACAATGGACGACTTTATTGGGATCGATCTATTTTACATAGTGGTGAATATTTTAGTGAATATAATAGTTGTGAATATTTGGTAAAAAAGAATAGGTTGGAATTTAAGGAATAGGATATTTGATTATTAAATAGTAAATACGCATCTAAAATAACGATTTCATACTTAGTAGGTATAAAAATACATAAATTATCGGCTGTCCCAGTGTTTTCCGTCAATATATGAGCCGTTCCACGAGAAAACTAACATTACTGACTCTATGTAATGTATCGACCGAGATCAGCCTGCGACACTTTCCGTCTCAGGGGGATATATGTAAAGAGTAATGATTCCTAAAACAGAAAATCCACAGGAGGCGAAAAGTGTCTGTCCGTGTTATAGCCTGCGCCATGCTCAGTCGGATCCGGGTCGATACTTTACGAAGAGTCAACACTGTTGGTTTTCTAGCGGAACATCTCAATTATAGATATACAAGGAGTCATGTGTCCAACGTTCATGTGACCTCTTTTCACGTGCTTGACATTAATTAACAGTAATTGACATCAACGTTCCGACTGGAAATCAGCCATAGATATATGAGTATACGCAGGAGGTCGACCCTACCGACGACGATTACATCCTAGTTCCATCTGATCTGCTGTTCACTTCCCAACAGTCATTTGTTGTAGACTTTCAATGTGCAGTACTTGTAACAGAATGTCTCCCTACGTTTTGCATGGACGTCACCTGTATACCTGAACATTTACGTCACAATGTAACCATGGTAACCCTGTCAGTATTATCAAAGTAAGGAAGCTAGAAAGATAAGGGAGAGAAACATTTGGAGTCTTGATCGAGTTGGTTGTGTCCGAGAGGGACGCACGAACGAGGCGGGTGTCGTGAGAGATCTGGATCGGCTGTTGTTCAAAGTGGTTGTTGTCCGGGAGGGTCGCTCGAAGGAGGCAGGTGACATCGGAGAAGTAGCACAACGGATATAATGCAAGGAGTAGGGAGAGAATTGGCCATAGAGTAGACTATCATTGTTCGTGGTCAAATATACATAGAAAAATAATAGAGGAAAATTATAACTCGACTTTGTTCGTTTAATTACGCCTTAACCACACCGAAGTAGCAAATACTCAATTAATGGAAAAATAACTTAATCGTGTGCAAATAATAATCTTTCAAAGACAAACTCCAAAACTATTGTAAGTTAATATGTTTCTTGCATGAAAGATGAGTGTCAATAGTTTTATGATTCCACACAGGATAACGCCCGAATCATTTGTTTAAAATAGTTCTCAAACTTTCATACAAGATATTGTTTCTTTCATTAATTTAGCGACAGGCGCTTGGTCGTACTGGCCTCCATGTTCATCATGACGTTTGTCTATGGGATGCTTTTTGTTTTTGGATCGTTTTTCACTGCAATGCTAGATAAATACAATGAGAACAGATCTACAACTGCTACTGTACAGGCATTGTTCATCGGTGTGGGTCTTACATCAGGTAATTAAATAACAATGTAACTACTTGATTTCCCCAACAATATGGTGTAATAGGATCTTAGGCGCTGTAGATCATTGCATATCGACAAGAGTTCTTAATCAATCAAATTCTTTTTCTCGGTCGCCTTGGTCGTGTAACGGCTAAAGCGTCCTTTACGAGAGCGGAGTGCTAAACTGCAAACTGCTTGACAAATATCACGGCTACATCCCAGCGTCTCATGGAAAGATGTATGGGAGATTTGCACCTTCAGGAATGTTTCATTTACTTTGACTACATCATCATCTTTTCCAAGGACCTAGATACACATTTTAAACTTTAACAATTGTGGTTATGGTACCCAGCCTCTGTTTGCGCGGTAAGTGGTAGTGTCAGGTTATACGTAACGGTAAATTACCAAGGATATGCAATGGTATAATGGAAATACTGTTGAATGTGGCATTAAACCGCATTAATGCCATGTAAAACGATGATATATACGAAGGGTTAATAGGAAGAAAACTATACAGGCTTTAAATAATGCGTTAAGTGCACTCATGTAATTAGACGATTACTGGAAACATGTTGTCGAATGCGCCATGGAAAGGTTAGAGCTAGTCCCGAGCCCTAGATCTGTTATCGATCAATGAAAAGCATACTTGATCTTGGATATGTATCCGGTTATTCGTTACTCAAGACTTGCTATTATGTTTTACATGTCACTTATTGACTAATAAACCAGTACATTATGGATTAAATCATGATGAGCAAAGTATTATAGACCGAGTTGTAGTTCATACCGTTTAATAGAACATATTGACAATTTCAATTATTTGCTTTCTTCTTCAGGAGTATTTAGTGGGATGTTTATTGCACGATTCGGCATTAGAAAGGTGTCGCTGACCGGCGCTGTATTGGTACCTTCGGGATTTATTGTAACACGTGCAGCAGGATCCATCATACTCCCCAATATTGCTATTGGGGTTATCGCAGGTTTACTTGGGCGTGTGGAATAGGTTAACCCATCAATGTCTGTTTGTCTCAACAAGTGATGTGCAAAATATGACATGAGCAAAATATCATCTAAAAGCGTGGTGAAGACTCACTTGAGCACTATCTGACTTATGTATATGCTTTTCTCTGTTAAATAAAAGAGCTAGTCGTAGATGGATTAATGTACCAATATCGTCATTTCCACATTTGCATGTCATTTTCAGATGTATAGTAAATAAATCACAACCAAACAATCTAAAACAGTATTGTCTGAACGATGTATTCGTGAAGTTAATTATATATTTGATATGACTTATACAAATACATGTATGCCATCTTTTACATAAACAAATGTATACTTGAACATAAAGTAGTGTATGGAGTGGTAGAGGCCAAGCGATCTCTTTGAACCTAAAGACTTTACGATATTTGTTCTTGGAAGGGACAGTACTATATCTCCATTTGAGTGGGAGGCACATACTATATCATCAGAAATTGTCCAGTGCCCGGAACCTCGATTGACAGTCCAGCCCAATGACTACCGAAATATTGGGTATCAATACGATTCTTACGAGGAACTCTTTTAGCTACTAATGCATCTTCATCGTATATTTTTTCGTGACGACAAACGAACAAGTCATATCGTATAGCCGTTTTGTGTGTCTTATATCACCGATATAAATAGCCCTCAATTCAAATGGGTGCTCTTCTTAATTACTTGTTCTGATATGTCAGAGGTCTTACAATTTATGAACTTGTTGGAAGATGTACACAGTTTGACCTTTTTACAATAAAGTATGTATTCGGTCATTCGTCTTTATGGGAATGGTGGGCATGGGGAGATGAGCGTAGCAAGCAATCAACTTTTACAAAATAAATTTCTTTTTCAGGGTTTGGAGTTTCTTTGTTACAAGTGAGCAGCTTAACGGCAGCAAGTAGATCATTTACCGGACGGCAACGTTCCTTAGTATTAGCAATCCAGAATGCTTGCATGGGACTTGGTGGTATTGTCCTACCATTTATCAACGTCGCTTTGTTAAAGAGATATGATCTTGGTGAAACGTTTTTTATACTTGGTGGCTTGTATCTTAATTGCATACCGGCAGCATTGATTCTATCGACCAATTCAACACATATTGGAATGGAAAACGTTGATGTGTGTAGCAATGCCAGAACCGGACCGTGTGATATGCATTCAAAGCAAACACCATCATTGATTGAAATTATTAAGCAGCTTTACTTAGATTTCAAAGAAGTTGTTACTATACCATATATTCTTGTTATTGTGGCAGGAGGAATAACTATATCCACACTTGACGGTTACATGACACTTATTTTCGACATATTCCAATGGAAAGGATTTACGTCCGATGACGCTGTAATAGCCCTCACTGTTGCCAATGTCGCGGGGTTCATTGCCCGGATCATTCCAGGTCTCCTCAAACAACTACCTGGCATAAGTTCTTACATAGCACCGTTGTGTTTTACTGTATTCGGTGTACTAGGACAAGTTACCATGTACTGTGCAACGACGTTGACTGTCAACTATGTTGGTTGTTGTATTGTTGGCCTTGCTGCTGGGGGGCTGTCCGCATCTGGTTACATTATCGTCGCTAAATATTCAGAAGATGATAAACTTTCTTTGTCGCTTGGACTCGCACTTTCTGCAATTGGTTTATCAACTGTGGTTACTGGACCTTCGTTTGGTAAGTAGAGCAATGCATGTCTCGTGACAATTGTATGTTTATAAAGTATGTATGTGATTACGGGCCATGATCTGACTTGCACTGTTCGCCAATTAGTCAAAGAAAGTTTCCGGAAACGTCTGTCTTTTTGGATCCTTAACATGCATGCATATGCAGGTCTTTTTAGAGACGTGTAATAATTACGCTAAGATTAGGTTTTCTGGAGCACATTTCAGTTGTCCATAACACTTTAACCTTTTAACCTAGCGTTCGGATTATCGTTTAAACTCACAACTGCATAACGAGCCATGTGTAAATTTGAAAACGTCATTGTTTTAAAACAAACGGTTTGCTTCAGCAACCAGTAAAAGCTGAAAACCTCCTTTTCGAATAGACAGGTTTAAGTGTACCCGGTAATAAGATTTTAATGATATCATATCGTATACAATATTTCTCTTTTTCTAGGTGCGATATATGATTCATACCGATCATATGCCAAGGTCCATTTTATAATCATTGCAATACAGATGGTGGGTGCGGTGTTGTATTTGATGTCCTTTTTCCAAAGAAGAAGTTGTTGGATTTGGAAGACATCGAGTGATAGAACAGTTACTATTTATGTTGTTAACGAACGTTAGTATGTTTCAATTAAGTGTAACATGATTTTCGTCGTTGTTTTCTCTAAAAAGTATTTACCCTTCTAAACTAGAAATATTAACAGTTAACAGAAACGCAAATGTTTCAATATGTTTTTATTAATTGTTTTTGACATGCACGAGGAAATCATTTCATTATAATTATCATAGAAAAACATGTTTTGCCATTTACATCAAACGGTTGCACTATAATCTAAAAGCTATGGTGTTATATCAATTATGTCAAATGGTACAAAAAGGGCTTTTTGAAATTGTTTACGGTTTAACACGAGCATTTTTGACAAAGAGGAAGATGTAGGATTCCGAAAACATCGAGGAATAGAACAGTTAACAGTTATGTCGTTAACTAGTGTTACCTGATTCTCATCATTGTTTTCTTTATAGTATATTCTATAACTCTAAAATTGAAATATTTAGAGTTATACTGAATTTCATGTGTTATTTCACTGCCAAAAGTTTCATCAATTAAGAACTGTATTTGTATTTGATTTCTATGTAGGCGACACGAACATTGATGACTTTAATACTTTGCTTCAAAACGCCACTCCTGATGTAATAAAAAAACCTTTCATATTGCATCTATACGTAAATGAAAACATGATAAGGACATCATTCTCAGCTCTATAATATTTGTTAAATACAATGCTTTGTACAATGGGCCGGTTGCCTAATTACTTTCAATAAAATATTTGTCATTGTCATTGTCAAAAAGGAACTGCAAATGATTTAGTGGTTTTACATAATTGTTATGTCTTCAATCATTATTATTCCTGGCCGAGACCCGGTAGCTAAGTCGGTAGCGACGCGGGCTGTCAATCCATAGGTTGTGAGCTTAAACACCAGCTCGGCCAACATTCTTTCCGACGTTTGACACAAGTCATTGTGCCAAGCCCCATTCGTCGTCCACCAGTGGACTAACAGTCTATGTGGAAAAGAAGTCAGTTGCTTGGAAAGTTTGTTGTGTGGAGATCTGTTGTGAGAAAGCCAGGAAACACATGAGTAGGTGAACTGGCCACCGTGATATGACTGAAAATATGTTGAACATGGCGTTAAACCCCCAATCAATCAATCAATCAATTTATTATGTCTGCATGTAAAGTGTTGTCTTATAACTGACATATATAAACATTAATAAAAGTTGAGTTAAACAAAGATTTTAATATGAACTGCTGCACCCTTTTTTAACCTTACGACCACTAGATCCGCAATCATGACTCATTGTCACCGTTGACGGATGTGGTCTAACGTTGGTGAAACGTTTTTTATACTTGGTGGCTTGTATCTTAATTGCATACCGGCAGCATTGATTCTATCGACCAATTCAACACATATTGGAATGGAAAACGTTGATGTGTGTAGCAATGCCAGAACCGGACCGTGTGATATGCATTCAAAGCAAACACCATCATTGATTGAAATTATTAAGCAGCTTTACTTAGATTTCAAAGAAGTTGTTACTATACCATATATTCTTGTTATTGTGGCAGGAGGAATAACTATATCCACACTTGACGGTTACATGACACTTATTTTCGACATATTCCAATGGAAAGGATTTACGTCCGATGACGCTGTAATAGCCCTCACTGTTGCCAATGTCGCGGGGTTCATTGCCCGGATCATTCCAGGTCTCCTCAAACAACTACCTGGCATAAGTTCTTACATAGCACCGTTGTGTTTTACTGTATTCGGTGTACTAGGACAAGTTACCATGTACTGTGCAACGACGTTGACTGTCAACTATGTTGGTTGTTGTATTGTTGGCCTTGCTGCTGGGGGGCTGTCCGCATCTGGTTACATTATCGTCGCTAAATATTCAGAAGATGATAAACTTTCTTTGTCGCTTGGACTCGCACTTTCTGCAATTGGTTTATCAACTGTGGTTACTGGACCTTCGTTTGGTAAGTAGAGCAATGCATGTCTCGTGACAATTGTATGTTTATAAAGTATGTATGTGATTACGGGCCATGATCTGACTTGCACTGTTCGCCAATTAGTCAAAGAAAGTTTCCGGAAACGTCTGTCTTTTTGGATCCTTAACATGCATGCATATGCAGGTCTTTTTAGAGACGTGTAATAATTACGCTAAGATTAGGTTTTCTGGAGCACATTTCAGTTGTCCATAACACTTTAACCTTTTAACCTAGCGTTCGGATTATCGTTTAAACTCACAACTGCATAACGAGCCATGTGTAAATTTGAAAACGTCATTGTTTTAAAACAAACGGTTTGCTTCAGCAACCAGTAAAAGCTGAAAACCTCCTTTTCGAATAGACAGGTTTAAGTGTACCCGGTAATAAGATTTTAATGATATCATATCGTATACAATATTTCTCTTTTTCTAGGTGCGATATATGATTCATACCGATCATATGCCAAGGTCCATTTTATAATCATTGCAATACAGATGGTGGGTGCGGTGTTGTATTTGATGTCCTTTTTCCAAAGAAGAAGTTGTTGGATTTGGAAGACATCGAGTGATAGAACAGTTACTATTTATGTTGTTAACGAACGTTAGTATGTTTCAATTAAGTGTAACATGATTTTCGTCGTTGTTTTCTCTAAAAAGTATTTACCCTTCTAAACTAGAAATATTAACAGTTAACAGAAACGCAAATGTTTCAATATGTTTTTATTAATTGTTTTTGACATGCACGAGGAAATCATTTCATTATAATTATCATAGAAAAACATGTTTTGCCATTTACATCAAACGGTTGCACTATAATCTAAAAGCTATGGTGTTATATCAATTATGTCAAATGGTACAAAAAGGGCTTTTTGAAATTGTTTACGGTTTAACACGAGCATTTTTGACAAAGAGGAAGATGTAGGATTCCGAAAACATCGAGGAATAGAACAGTTAACAGTTATGTCGTTAACTAGTGTTACCTGATTCTCATCATTGTTTTCTTTATAGTATATTCTATAACTCTAAAATTGAAATATTTAGAGTTATACTGAATTTCATGTGTTATTTCACTGCCAAAAGTTTCATCAATTAAGAACTGTATTTGTATTTGATTTCTATGTAGGCGACACGAACATTGATGACTTTAATACTTTGCTTCAAAACGCCACTCCTGATGTAATAAAAAAACCTTTCATATTGCATCTATACGTAAATGAAAACATGATAAGGACATCATTCTCAGCTCTATAATATTTGTTAAATACAATGCTTTGTACAATGGGCCGGTTGCCTAATTACTTTCAATAAAATATTTGTCATTGTCATTGTCAAAAAGGAACTGCAAATGATTTAGTGGTTTTACATAATTGTTATGTCTTCAATCATTATTATTCCTGGCCGAGACCCGGTAGCTAAGTCGGTAGCGACGCGGGCTGTCAATCCATAGGTTGTGAGCTTAAACACCAGCTCGGCCAACATTCTTTCCGACGTTTGACACAAGTCATTGTGCCAAGCCCCATTCGTCGTCCACCAGTGGACTAACAGTCTATGTGGAAAAGAAGTCAGTTGCTTGGAAAGTTTGTTGTGTGGAGATCTGTTGTGAGAAAGCCAGGAAACACATGAGTAGGTGAACTGGCCACCGTGATATGACTGAAAATATGTTGAACATGGCGTTAAACCCCCAATCAATCAATCAATCAATTTATTATGTCTGCATGTAAAGTGTTGTCTTATAACTGACATATATAAACATTAATAAAAGTTGAGTTAAACAAAGATTTTAATATGAACTGCTGCACCCTTTTTTAACCTTACGACCACTAGATCCGCAATCATGACTCATTGTCACCGTTGACGGATGTAAAGATTGGTTGTGAAAGACACATTTAACTTTCATTCTAAACTATGCAAACTATGGTCGACCTATGCATCCCAAATTGGTGGACAACGTGACGTAAAGACTGACACTGCATATATAAAGGGTATTAGACCACATCCGACACGTGCAAACGCTTACTTCCTTATTGCATTAAAATACGTGTTGTTTTTAGAGAAATGACCAACATTTAACTTGCGTTTCTTTTCTCAAAGTATATATTTTCACGTTGGTTACAATGCATTTGTTTTAGCATTCTCTTTCAACCAAATCAAACGTTACCTGGGGGTTACTCGGTATCAATATGACTATATACTCAAGCTGTTTTAATGTTTACATATATGTATGTGTGTTAAATATTGTCATATGTGTTGTTAATAAATACATGGATGCGTTAATTGATTTTCTTTAAAGTAGATTGCATGCTGAACATTGAACAGACTTGTTTTGGAAAATCACGATTTATTTTCTTTCATAAGATTATCAATACATTCAACTTATCACGAACGTAATCAAGCAATTATAAGTACCGATTTTTGAAATAAACGATAAATCGTTTATTTATTTCGATAAACAGAGATGAAGTGAAGAAACAAAATAAACATGTTTAATGTGATATCTTCAAATACATCGATGGTTCGTGTTGAAAAAAGACCTGCATATGAGCCGAATTACGAGAAAGCCAATATTGTGAACTCTGCGTAAAGTATTGATCCGGATCATCCTAAGCATGCCGCGCATCCTAACCCGGACAGACACGTTTCGCCTCCTGTGGATTTTTTGTTTCAGGAATCATTATTCTATACCTCAATTACCCTGAGACGGAATGTGTCGTCCCGTATTAGCCTGCGCAGGCTGATATGGGTCAATACATTACGCTGAATACATAATGTTGGCTTTCTCGTGGGAATGCTCATAAGGAAATGTAAGTTTTCAAAAGCCTCAACAAATTGTCATGATTCATCTCCCTTGTATTCACAAGTTGATACAAGTAAGGAAACACACAGTGGTGAAGAATGCATCACATCTGAACATTTCCTGCTGATCTTTAGTTCTTTCACTGCCGAGTTTCAGAAACTCGAATCTTCCATGTTGAACATAAGACCACTGCATGTTTCGTCCAACAGGAAATTTGGTACCATTTAATTTATAAGTGGCAAACAATGCATATTTCAAGAGAGACAGCTTTTTATGAGCTGTCTCATCTGAATTTGAGTTGTTTGCAAAAGCCTTTAATTGCCTTTGGCAGCGAAAGAGTTAAACCCTTTGATGATACATCGTTGACCCTGAATACCCGATTGTCATGAGCAAAGTTGCCGGCAAATCTTGATCTTCCATTGGAACGAACGTTCTGTCTTTACATTTGTTCAACCGATGAAATAATTTGTATATTGGGTTTTATAAGAAGTGTTAGTTCGATGTGAAATCAACCTGGTGTCGTAGTGCAAGTAAACGAAGATTTTCGATACTCAGTCTATGTGACAGCGATGATGGTGATACCATGCTATGTTGGCTTGTATCTGTCATCCTTGCGTGCACGTATTCGAGTGTAGATGGTTCAGTCTTTGATACCTGACACGTCATTACTGCCTCGTTACTGTGGCAGGAGGTGACATCAGTTGGAGACGAACATTGTGTTTTACTTGTAATGTCATTAGGAGTCTGTTTGTCGTAAAACTTTTGAAATAGGGGATATGTGAGCTCTTCCACTGAAAAATACCCAGAAATAAACCGTCGTTTTATATATAAGTATTACTAGAAGTACATAAGAACAGAATTTTGAATGTTATACATTCCCGAATAGTACATGTAATTACGTTTTAGCAAATAATACAAAACAAATTGAATTGGTTTAGCTAATTTCTTTACATTATATGTTCAACAATATTTCAAAATGTCATCAATATATTTCGGTTTACATTAAAGCAACGTAAAAACATCTTAAATGTATCGACATGTATGTAATGAATAGTGCAATAAGTTTTTAAAAGGGACACATACCTGTTGTTCCTTCCTTTGAACTGATGTCGTCGCCTTTGCACGCGGTAAGATGTACATGTGGAGAGTTCATTTCTTGACACGTGTGTGTGTGACTCTGTCTATCATCATGCAGTTCTTTGTTCCGCGACTCAACAATACATAATGTATCGTCAGTCCTGTATTCGTTATCCGTAATTGCTCTTGAAGAGGCCATCTGATCAACAGAAGCTTCTGCAGCTGAAGTCAGGGAGGACGTAGGTGAGTTGGGCGGTTTATGGTGCATAGCTGTGCATGTCTTGTTTCGTTTCCTGTATTTAGCACGCCTGTTTTTAAACCAAACCTATTTTGAGAAGATTACGACTTGATTAGTATGAAACCAAAAACGCGTTTTATGAAAACCCTTTTGAATAATATAATAAAACAATCTCTCGAAATATTATTCATAACTTGGTCCCGACAAGTCATGGCGGCTAGAACTTGCTTAATGCCTATTCAAGATGTCACCAGTTCACTGCAAAAAGTATAAATCATTTAACATTTCTTGAAAACGGTTTTAATTAACAAACGCCGACTGTCACTTTTCTGAAGTCGCATCGCAAAGATGTACGTATTTAAGATACATGGATGCGTTAGAGAATTTGATAAATGTTTGGGACTGCCATGTTAAGTATATTTTTCTTTGGTTAGTCTTGTATGTTTTACTCTAACGATTGCATTACAAAGAAGTATGCCTCAGAAAGATCAGCAAAGCGCATTTTATTAACTGCTGAAATGTAAATACTGTCTTCACATACAAGTCATTGAAAACATTGTTATGAAAAACGAAATTGCTGAACAAAATCAAAATGTCTGCGGCGTCATAAAAAATATTTATTCTGAATAAAGTACCTGTATTCTGGCTTCGGGGAGATTTGTCATCATAGCAAGTCGTTCACGCATGACCACATCAGGATAGTGTGTTTTTGCGAACGTCTTTTCTAGAGCCGACAACTGTTGGTTTGTGAACGCCGTCCTGCTTCGTCGCTGTTTCCTGTGGGGTCCGTAGCGTGCCTCAAATATCATGTCTGAAATAATTATATGTTCATAATAGTAGAAGAGGAACTTATAAGACATTAGACCAGTAGTATATGAGTAAAAGCTACGAAAATCGATTTCATGTATATCGTCATTTTTAAAAACGTTTAGTGTTTAGAAGCGAAATCTCCTTTCAAACAAATACCTAAGTTATAATTAAATATAGAATTATCACACGTTGGAAATGAGTTTTACGTCCACTCACTGCAAAATACGGTCATGACTGTTCTGCTTCATTGTGTTTTTTCTTCATAAAACAATACTCGCAATACCTCTGGCCGTTATGGGCCACTTTAAACAATGGAATCATATACTGAAAGGGATGATTAATCTTTCATCCTAAATATGTAGAAGTTAATTTTGGTTACCGGCCAATCTTTCTGCCAGCGTAAACGTATGGAGTGATGGTGGAAACCCTTGTCCGTATGGTGGAACCATCATACGTGGGAGGTACAAATGTGGTG